>JAULBM010032252.1:0-11034 GCA_032357055.1 Geukensia granosissima
CTCAATGTTAAATCTCCGTAGAGAATTTCAGGGGCAGATAATAGTATGAAAAACGTTATTTAATGGCGTTAAACATATACTGTTTACTGTGGGATAATTCTTTCTTTTGAATGAATATCAATAAATACAAAGGCAGAATCGCACAAATAAATTAATGAAGCTCAAAAATCACACTCCAAAAAAGCCTGACATAGAGTATAGTTAAGTTTTTCAAAGCAAATTTTCTGCCCATAATATCCGCAGAGATGAATTACCTCTTTATATGCAAATCTACATATTGTGCATGCTGCAGATGCTGTTACAAGGTTGTGTGGACAGACATGGTGATTTTTTTATTTCCCCAAACTTTGTTAACAGGGGTATATTTAAATGCAGAAATATTCTTCAAAATGAAGAAAAGTCTGTCAATTTCCTGTAAATTGTATTAACATTAGATGAATTAATTATTTACTCTATTCAGTAAATGTACAGTGTTGTTGACTTTTAAAGAATAGGATATTTATTTAGTTTTCTATAATTCATTGATCAGAATTTTTTAAAAGTTTGGTTGATTTCGGGGAAGATTGTGTTGATGCCAAAGCGAAGGAGAAATGGTCAAAACTAGGAAAATACAAAATACTGATGTTCTTTTCTGCCAAGTAAGTAAAGTTGTGGGGCATGTTCATATTTTTGCTATGCTGAACTGGTTACTGGAAATTGTTAAACAGTTGTGTATTTAATATTTTGTTGTTTGTTTAATTGGGGTTTAAATAATTTTTGTTGTTTGTACCAATTAAAAAAATGATGCAAAATGAAACTTAGTATTGAGTCTTCCTCGGAAGACGTGTGTCGCCTGCTTGCTCTTTGTCTATGTCCAAAATCTTCTAAGTTGCGTCAAACAGGAAGGGGACATGCCGCAGATTCAAAACTGCGTTACACGATACAGTTCTCCATACTGATGCTCTGTGCCAAATATCAGGAAGCTGGCCTCTGTGGTTCCTGAGAAAAATGTGACAGAAATATTTGTGACGCCGCCGCCGACGACACAAGACGACGGATAGTGATCCCTATATGTCGCCTCCGCTAAAGCGGGCAGGCGACACAACATGTAACATATGTAAAGCAAGAACATTTGTTACAAAAACTCCCTGCATACCTTGTACAGTTACTATTTCTACATTCAATACGACCACTGGTTTCTATAAACTCTGGCGGGATGTAATACTGAGCTTGTTTCATTATACAATTGTGACTTGTATCTGATTCACCTGCTGAAAAAATAAAGATTACAACATTTCAGTAAACTTAAAGATTATATATAATACGTTGATGGATGGGCAATGTGATA
The DNA here is from genome assembly GCA_032357055.1 of Geukensia granosissima. Taxonomy (NCBI): domain Eukaryota; kingdom Metazoa; phylum Mollusca; class Bivalvia; order Mytilida; family Mytilidae; genus Geukensia; species Geukensia granosissima. The sequence continues at coordinate 1,328 of JAULBM010032252.1, forward strand.
GAATACATAAGTACTTGAAACAATTACTAATTCCCAGATATTTAAGAATTAACATTAAAATCATTTTACATTTATTGTAAACAATCTAATATACATTTTACTTGAAAATGTACAATTCAACCCTCTGAAAAATGATATTATACACGAGTTATGATAAATAAATTCCAATTCATTTCATTTAATATCATGACAGAACAAGTAACTTATTTTTTTTAAAATGTTCCATTTGCAAGTGAAATATTTAATACTTTACTCAAAGTTTAATCAGTTATAACAAAAACTTTTTTAAAAATTTTGACAGAAATATATGACAGGTGCCATTGGCAGAGGAGGAATTTTCAGACTTGTCTGACAAGACATTTTTTAAACAATGTTTTACAGAAAATTGCTGCATTTGTTTAAATTCTAAATACTGTAAAAACTGAAAGGCTTTGAAACCTATGCTACCAAGTAGTTGTCCCTGCCATCAGATTTGGCATCCTATTTGTTTGGATTTGAATACTTCGATTTCAGACTTAATATGTTTTGGTTCTAATGCTACTGATGAGAAAATAGTCCTATATCATATAAAAATTCACCATATTTATTCATCATTGATAAACTTGTATTTTGTAACCCCAACAGAATATCTTTGTAAAACTCAGATTTTTAGTTGTTCATGTTACTCAAGCCTTATTTTTCTGGGCAATTTTTTTAGCACTAACCTGGATTTTTCTAGAGGTTTATGTTACTCTAGCATGAGATTTCTGGGCAGAAGCTTGAGTACTAAACCAGATTTTTAAAATTGGTTCATGTTACTCAGAAGGTTCATGTTACTCAGAAACAGTTTTCTGGGCAATCTGATTTTACTTAGTCTTGGTCATGATGTAGTCTGATGAAGTTTGGTTGATTGGTGGGTGTCTTTAAACTCTTTAAACTTAATTTTTAACAAACTTTTAACACATTCAGAAAGACAATTCTTTATAACATTTGTAACATGATTACAGAGTTCATTATCACTTTTCTGGTATAAACAGAAACATATTTACCTGCTTCTACAACTGGAGTATTCATCCAACTGTTAAAAGAGAAAATTGTGATAGTAACAAACTATTTTTAAGAATTTATATTGAGTTACAGAAATAAAAACTAAGAATTATTTTCCCATGATACATTTGTATACATCATATGACCTTCATTTGGTAAATTTGTTGCATACTTCCATGCATTCATTTGTACAAAGGAAAACACATTACTGTCGGCGCAGTTCACTTCAGAAATCGGCCTTTTCCAATTTTATCATATTTCAATCTGTTTTGGATTGACCCATGCTTAATAAAACTATCAGTCTCACTTAGTCATTGATAAATTATTAATAGTTGTGAAAATTTATTCAATGGTTTCTTCAAATCTGGGTAAGTTGCACTGTCTATAAGATTTTGCATGGAAAAGGGAGATAACTCACTTTGGCAGGTTTTCTTAAATTAGCTATTAATAGCCCATTTCAGGTCACAAGTTCAAATATTTTGTTGTTTTATGATCAGATAAATATAATTCACAGTTAAACACCAAATATATTGTCATACAATCATTAAGGAAATTTGATTTTTAATGCACCAAAAATTTACTATAGAAATTTTCCCATTCTAATCACTTTTTCACAAATAGTAAAAAAATCTTTAAAGGAATAAGAAAATATTTTTCACTAAAAATGACGACATACCTAGATACATTTTCAGTAAAAAGTATGCCACCTACATCCTATTTTAAAATCTTCCAAATTGTAAAAAGACGATTTCCAAAGTGAGCCGCACTGACAGTAAATGTATGTATTATAACTAATTTAAATTTCGTACCTCTTTTAACACTTAAGAGCATCATCTGAACCAAAAAACTGGCATATATTGTTACACAAGATGTTGTAAGACTTACAATAACTTGCAAGTCATGTATTATGTATGTAAGTTATGAACACTCATAACACAACTTTTTTGTGAAATGTTCCTCAGGTAAATAATAGTCTCCTTGATGAAATATGGTTATACACTAAATAACACTCTCATTCAAAAATATACATGTACATTTATTGGTATTTGAGTATTTCTTCTGATATTACTGCTAGACAGTATTTGTTGACATAGACAGACCAATATAAGAAAATCACTGGTTCAGTGTCAAGGATGTTATGTTGCTGTGTGTTGAGGTATTGTTTTCTGTGATAAGATATAAACTTTTATCAGAGAAAATGCATTCATCATAACATCAACATACAAACTTTTTATCAGTGAAAATGCCTTCATTATTACGTCAACATACAAACATTTTATCAGTGAAAATGCATTCATTATTATGTTAACAGGTTTGATTCACGGCTATGCTCCAATAATGTCGCCATGTCAATTTCACCTGTGTAGCTTGCACTGTTCACATAGGTTTACATGTTTATATATATATTTGTTTATGAATTAGTAACATACCTGGATAAACTCAAATTGGACATCCACCTGTAAAAAATATACGGTTAACTGATTAAAAGGCTTATTTTACAATTTTACATTGTATGAGCAGTTATTATAAATATGCTGGATTCAATTTGAAGAGCTGCTTTAAAATTTGGTGAATCTATTCTTCTGGTACAAAATTTCCAAAAATGAATATACTTCTAGTGCACTTTAAATGGGAGTTACATGTAAATCAAATTTCTTACAATGTGAAATATACTTAGTAAACAAGTTACTGAGATGCATACCGTTATGCAAACACAATGATATACAAAAGCAGGAAATAAACACACACCGACAAGTTAAATAAAATCTGTCTTCAACAATATGAAACTATAAATAAAAGCCAGAAAAATTCCTTAAACAAGGATTCCTTAACAAGACACAGGTCATTTTCTTGTGACAGAACTTGCAATTGACTCTTAATTCTTCATTCAAATATTAGTCTTCTGTTTGACCTGACTTAGGTTCTAATCCTTGACTATTCTGAAAAAGGGAACTCTTAATACAAGAGAAAAACAATACTTACCATGTCCAGATTGATGACCACCAGTTAACTGTTATCAGCTCAAACAGGAAGCTTAGTGATGGCTGTATCACAGAAAAAATATAAGATTAAAGAGTACAGGATTTACTGCTCACTTTAATAATAATTCTCAACAAAGACAAAAGATAGAAGAATAGTTTGATATGATTTTACCTGATCAAATAATACCAAACTGTAAATCTGGGAGCCATTATCAAGGTAACAGACTGTTATGTTTTGAGCCAAAATGATTTTCCTCATTTTGCATTTGTGCCTTTCCTAAATAATTTTTGTAAAAGTCTTCAAATTTTTTCATTGTTTCATAGGTAAAATATTAAGACTCTGTAACATTAGTTAAAATTTAAATAGTAATCTTTAAATGGTCTCCATTTATCCAACATAAATATGTCCTGCTGTTGATTAATGTTTTTTTTTAATAATGTGAACTTCAGATTTAAGATCAAATACTCTCAACTCAATTGAAATTAATACCAATATGAAATACTTACAACTCTTAATCTGATGGCACTACTGGTTAAATCACCACTCAATGTACATGTAGCTTGGTAATCAAAATGTTCTAGTCTGTTACAGAAGAAATACATTTGTTTACTCTTATAATACAACCTCATAATGCACTTTTAAGGCATGTTTATAATTCTCATACAGTACTAAGCAAATTCATCTATTTAAATTTACTACTTTTATTTCACTCAATTACACTTACCTGATGGAGTACTATATGGATTATCTTCCCTTGAATAGTTGTCAAACTCGCTTAAACGCTTGTCTGATCTAAAAACACCCAAGTGAACCAGACTTGCGCAAGCGTAATATACTTCAGTCTCCGGCGAAATCAAAGTTGATTTCCCCGAAGAAATTACAATGGGGAGGAGGTGGGTAATTTATCAGGTAAGTGTAATCTTTCGTTCACAAAATTCCAATTTGTGAACCAAATTGTATAATTTTATTTCACTCAATTACACTTACCTGATGGAGTACTATATGGATTCCACAGATTCCAAAGCTGAAATCTTTTGCGGTGGATTGTGATTTCTTCTGATTTCTCATCTTTAAAGAGTTACTTCAGTTCAAATGATTTAAAATCATATTTACAAATGTACACCATCCTCTATTATCCAAAATATTAATTTATCCATTTAAAACAACACATAATTGTCCATCCAGGAGTGAAACTCGCCGGTAAGAAATTCTTTAAAATCTAAAAATGTCATATATACACATTTTTTTAATTTTCTTGTTTTATCTGTTTTTTTTTTTTTTTTTTAAATAATTAATCTTTTGATAAAACACAAACATCAACATTGTCAAGTTTTCTCAAGTAAAAATTGATAAAAGTTGATTCTCGTTTCCAATCTGCCGATTCCAAAATCGATTTCATTGATGCACCTTTAAAAAGTGCCCATGTCGGCCCAAGAGCTCTTGTAGAATGAGCCTTCACAGATTTCTTAGAATCATAAGCCATTTTAACTGTGTTCACAATCCAGTTAGAAATTGTATGTACAGTAACCGGATTATGTGGTTTGGTTATAGCTAAAAACAGTCTAGAAGAATCTGACTTACGAAAACATTCTGTCTGTTTCAAATAATGTAACAAGGCCCGTTTAGGGTCTAAAAGTTTATTCTCGGCAAAAGCTGGAATGAAAATCTTTGCACCAAAATGACTAGGTCTGTCTTGTTTTGCCAAACCTTCTCTAATAAAAAATAGTCCACTTTTCTGTACATTGACGTTTCCTTCGCCCAATCTCAATGCCTGTATGTCACTGCAACGTCTGAAAGAAGTAATTGCAATTAAGAAAACAGTTTTCCATGTTAAAAATTTCAAAGAAGCCTTTTTAATAGGTTCAAAAGGACTTCTTTGTAAACATTCTAACACAAGTTGTAAATCCCATTCGGGTACAAGTTTAACCTGTGGTGGCCTAGAATTGAATACTCCTTTCAAAAGTCTTATAATGTATGGGTGTTGACCTATTGGCACTTTTTCAACTGGTTTTAAGACTGAAGAAAGCATTGACCTATATCCTGCTATGGTTCTATATTGAAGTCCACTGTTAAACAGACCTGTTAAAAAATCTGCTGCCTCTGCCAAAGAAGCCGAATAGGGATCAATTTCCCGTTCACGACACCAGCTACAGAACTTTTTGAACTTGACTGAATAGTCTTTTTGTGTTCCTGAACGCCAGGATGCTGCCAGTAATTTTCTAGTTTCTTTTGAAAAGCCAGTTTTTTTGAAAACTCTGTTGATAGTGGCCATGCAATCAGATTGAAGATTTGTGGATTGGGATGATTTATGTTTTCCTTTTTCTGGTAAAGCAGATTTTCTTGATTTGGAAGTTTTATTGGAAAATCTATTAGCATTTTTAACAGGTCTGGATACCAGTGTCTTCTTGGCCAATGAGGAGCTACAAGAATTATCTGACATTTGTACTGAGACATGTGATGAAGTACTTTTGGTATGAGACATATTGGTGGAAATGCATATGCGAACATGTTCTCCCATGGAATGGAGAGAGCGTCCACTGCTAGTGCATTTGGGTGGGGATACCACGAGCAGAATATCTGAGTTTTCTTGTTCTCTGCTGAGGCAAAAAGATCTATCTGTGGAAATCCCAGAAGTTGAAAAATTTGATGTACTACTGATGTATTCAGGGACCACTCTGTGTGTCGTATTTTGGTCCTGGATAACATGTCTGCTAAAACATTGGATTTCCCCGCTATGTGAGCTGACTTTAACTGAATCTGATTTTGAATTGCTAGGTGCCAAAGATCTAATGTTTTCTGACATAACAGAATTGAGCGAGTGCCCCCTTGTTTGTTTATATACTGCACTACAGTCGAATTGTCTGACCGTATAAGTACATTCTGACCTTTCAGAGCCCCCAGAAAACGAGTTAGTGTGCGTATTACAGCTTCCATCTCCAGACAATTGATATGAAGCTGTTTTTCCTGATTTGTCCATGTTCCCTGCACTATCTGTGTTCCCAAGTGACCCCCCCACCCATGGGTGGAAGAAGCATCTGTTGTTATTGTGGACTGACACTCCCATTGTTGAAAAGATTTGCCCTTTGTAATGTTGGCTGTATCTAACCACCAATTCAGATGAGATTTCAGACTTTTTGTAACAGGAATTTTGGCATCGAATATCTGAGATGCAGGTCTCCAATATTTTAGCAGATGCATTTGTATTGGTCTCATGTATAGCCGTGCATTTGGTACAATCTCTAGACATGATGCCATTATGCCCAGAACTTGTAAAAAATCCAAAGCTGTTACATGTATTGTTGTCTGTATTTTTTTTACTGCTGAAAAAAGTTTCAGAACCCTCTCTTGAGTTGGCAAGATAATACCCAGATCGAGCCGAAACACAGCCCCTAAGTAAACAATGTGTTGTGTTGGAACTAATGTTGACTTCGTAAGATTGATTATGAACCCTAGACTGACAAGAAGATTGATTATTTTCTTTCGATCTGATAATAGCTGAATTTTGTCTGGATTTACTATAAACCAATCGTCCAGATAAACAATCAGTCTGATACCTTGTGATCTTAAATGAGCTGCTACAACTGATACTACTTTGGTGAAGATTCTTGGTGCCGATGTTGGCCCAAAGGGTAGCGCTTTGAATTGAAGGCAAGGATTTCCCTTTACACAAAAACGTAGATACTTTCTGTAAAGTTTGTTTATTGGGATATGCATGTAAGCATCTTTCAGATCGAGAGAAATTGCCCAATCCCCTTGTCGGACTAGATTTATTGCAGATTTTAATGTGTCCATTTTGAAATGTTGTTTGCGGAGATACCTGTTGAGAGGCCTCAGATTTATTACTGGTCTCATTTCCCCTGTTTTCTTTGGCACTAAGAAAAATGTGCTGTAAAAACCGTTTTCTAAATCTTGCAGCGGTACAGATTCCACTGCATCTTTTTTTAATAAATCTTTGACTTCTGTATTTAAAATATGTAAATTTCTTACAGGAGCATTTGTTATCTTGACTCCTGTTTGGGGAGGTTTTGATTGAAATTCTAGTTTGTAGCCTTCTTTTATTATTGTTAAAATCCATTGATCGTCTGTTATTTTCTCCCATTCTTTGAGAAAATAAATCAGACGCCCCCCTACTGGTATCTCCGGAAAACGAACTTTGACATTGCTTACCTTCAAATTCGAGTCATCTTCTTTGTTTTCCTTGGCCACGAAAACTATTGTGGAAACCTGACTTCTGAGTCTTGTCACTATCTGTTCTAGACACAGTACTTGTAGGCTTACGTTTGGGAATAGTATAGGATTTAAAAGTGTCATTGACATTAACTTGATCCAACTTTTGTCTCTTTGGTGTCCAGTCACTTACAACTGTACTGGTAGCAGGTCTCTTAAAAGTTGTTTTGTTAGTGTTAGACGAAGGACATAATTCTGGCAACACTTCTTTTAATTGTTTATTCTTTTCACTTCTATCCTTCAAAGTTTTCTCTAGCCCTTCTCCTATAACACCAGAATTGGACAACGGAAGCGCTAATAAATCTGGACTTAAGTCTTTAATCCCACCTAATCCGGTGTCTTCGATAGTGGCTTTTCTGCGTATTAAGTGGTGAAAAGCGCCACATCTAGAAACTTGATCAAGAGTTTTTGTGGACATAGCAAAAATGTCCCGTACAGATTGAATACATTTGTCTATATTAACGTCATCTTCTGATAAATTCTCTAGTAAAGTACCCAAAGCTTGTTGCGTGTAACTAGTAGAAATAATTCCCATACGTGCTGCCACTTGTCCCTGAAAAGCCAACTTTTCAATTCCTTTAATAAAAGGAGTATGTAGACTGTTTTTCTTCGACGTAGACGATACAGCTTTATTCCCATGTTTTTTCACTAACAGTGTTGAAACCATTTTATCTAAACTAGGGACTTCTAAATGTTCTAACGATTTTTCATGGACTGGAAAACAAGCTTTGTATTCATCTTTGTAAGCCGTAAGTTTTCCTGGATTTTGGCTGTGCCAAGAATTCGATAATATTTCAATTTGACTGTCATCTAAAATAATACCAACTGACTGGTTTGATGATTTAGTCTTAGCATCTTCACCAAATAAATTTAGAAGTTTATGCGAGTCTGAACTATCTTTATTGTCACTATTGGCAGACTTCAAATACCTGTGAAAACGATCAGTTTTGGCTGATGCATTATTGTTCATATCTATGTGACTAATTACTGACATTCCATCATAGCCATCATCAGAATTTAAACCGAGTTCATGTCTCTCTCTAACACCAGGTGCTATAGACAGCTGGTCTTCTTCTTGACAATTACTTTCCTGCTCAACAGCAAAATTATCGTCATTTTCATTTTCTGAAAGTCTACGCACTCCTGAAGAGTCGTGTACTTCAACGGTATGTCTCTGCGCACCGTGTCCGGTGCCAGTTTCCGTTTCAGTGGACAAAAATCTTTGCGAGTTAAAGCACTCCATAAATTTGTCCATTTTGGATTCAAAACAGGAGAATCGATTCTCCCATTTATCTTCTAAGGCTTGTATTTCGTCTCTTTTTGACTTAGACGATTTTCTTCCTTTGGATTTTGACGAGTTTTGAGAAGCCGCCATTTTATCATTCTTCGCGGATTCCTCACTCGAAATGTGACTTACCACGGACGAAATTTCATCGTCATTAATAACTGTAGTTCTCATGCCTTTTTCGGACATATCATAAGGTATTTCTTAATACACGAAAACCAAAAATTTCACTAAAGTTTGCTCAAAAAACATCGGAGCTAACAAAAACGTGACAACTTTGATTTCGCCGGAAAGAAAGACTGAAGTATATTACGCTTGCGCAAGTCTGGTTCACTTGTTGGTTTTTAGATCAGACAAGCGTTTAAGCGAGTTTGACAACTATTCAAGGGAAGATAATCCTTATAGTACTCCATCAGGTAAGTGTAATTGAGTGAATTAAAAATACAAATTTGAATTTGAATTACTTTATGGCCATTTAGTTGATTTAAACTCGTCTGCAGTGCTCGAAGTCAAAATGTTGGAAATTCGGTTAAAATACAATATCAAATAATGAGCATAAATATCCGAACCTAAAACAATTTAATAAACATATACAACAAACCACGAAAAGGGTTGCCTCTGCATCAGAAGAAAGAGTCTTATAATTTTTGGTGATTCTTTGACAGATTTTGAACGGTAAATGTAACGTCATCTAACATTAAATCATATACAAAGTTAAGGATTCAGGATATTGACCTGAGAATGCCATCGTGACTGAAGTCCAACAATGGTGACATACACCTAGTGGTAGGAATCAATGTATCCCAAAATACCAATTTGAATTAGATGCGCTGTATGGCCATTTCATTAAAAATCATGCCGTTGAATATACTCATATGCAAGAATATTCAGTTTTAATAATAAAATCGAAACATTTTATTTTGCCTAATTCACTAATACAGACACGTCAATTGCAACTAACATATTTAGTTTTCAACAGAGAGTTAGGAATTAACTGTATTGTATTTGATGCATGTTTTCAGGACGTTAATCGTAGATTAAAAAGCTTAAAATAAAATACAATTATCTCCATTCTAATGCAGTTGTAATTCAAAACCTTTAATATATAAAATAAACCGATGGAGCAGTCGGAAACGACAGCTAATCCCCTCGCCCGATATCCAAGCATGTATCTCATGTAGTATCC
>JAULBM010032263.1:0-11034 GCA_032357055.1 Geukensia granosissima
TGAAGGACAAAAATTATTTTGGTACATGACACACCTTCTAATAGTGGTTAGCAATCATGCAAAGTCTCATCCCTCTAGAGTAATTATTTACAAAGTTCTGGAGCGGACACGAATGTGTTTCGGACGGACGGACGGACGACGGACAGAGTGATTACTATAGGGCGTCCGCCACATAGTGAAGGGGCCCTAATTATGATTAACTCATAATTGAATCAGTTCAAACCGGTTCATGTTTTAGACTAGAGGCAACCATACAGCCAACAAGATGAAACAAAGCTATTTGTTTAATATAGTGAAGCATTGTTAAACCTGTAAACTATTAATGTGCTTTTTTAAAAACTCAATCTAGCCGGACGTGTTTAATTGAAGTCTTAGTTTAAGCAATCCATGCAAATTATCAAATGCCTTTGGATTTTGAACTTGCTGTCAAAACTGAATAATTTTTCGAGGTCGTTACATCAGAATTTCTGTGGTTGTATTTGTAATTGCCTGTTCACTATTCATCGACTTTAACAATTAAATCTAATATAGTAGGTTTCCAATGTTTGTTTATGACGTTTCGTTACACTACTGTCCTGGGCTAGAGAAAAGGGTTGAGCACTTACAAACATGTTTAACACCGCCATAGTCTTTATGTTCCATGAATCTATGCTTTGGTGGATGTCATTGTTTTAAGGTTTAGCTGTTACTCATTTCAATATCGTGGTCGGTTGTAGAAAAGACTATTAAAGATTGGACATAATTCAAGTAATACTATTACGTTGTGATGAAACTTACTTATCAATCAATGGCATATTTTAGTTTATATATTGATGAAATGTAGCTATCATAGAGTTAGTTCACTTTAATACATGTTTTTTTTAATAAAAAAATTATTGTTTTCCAACTTTTTAGAGTAATCCATATTTTTCTTTATATTGCATTCGTAATACACAAAAGACAGACTTGGCAGTTTTAAAATGCTTAGGGTAAATTTCTTTTTGCACTTAAAACTGTCAAGAAAATCACACTTCGTTTTCATTGCATGAGAGGAAAATAAATATTTGATATCTTTTTACATTAGGGATAGTTATTTCACCCACCAGAAACAATTACCTATCGTGTCATGTCATGCAGGGGAAACAGTCTGACGTTAATCACTGTACTGTAGTCTCAGTCAAACACCTAACCCTCCAACACGGAAAGTTAAAAGCTTTGAACAATTAAAAACTGTTGACTTAGTGTTCAATTATCCCTATGAAGTCCATGTTCGCACAGCAAAATTTGGGTAAAAAAACAGCCGGTCCGGCAGATATGGAATAATGCTCTCAACACCCATCCGTAAATCCGTATGTATATTGTACATGTATATCGTTCCATGTGTTGAGTTTAGACATGAAAGACGAGGGAATGATATCTGCATTTCAGAAGACACAGTAGAAAAATAGTTAATTGTTAATTCTTATAAATAGGACGGAACTATACCAAAGAATTCAATAAACAAGAATATATTGACTGCGCGATTGTTACTTATCGTCCCGTATTTATATTTCACTCATATTCAGGATAAACAAAAGTTCACAAACAACCAAACCTTTACTCGCATTACTGCCACAGAAAAAATCTCTAGACGCTATAATTTCGAAGAGAAAATCTCTCCTACTCCATAACAAATATCTTTTATATGCCAATATTTCGGTGTTAAAAGGTGTAAAATAGTATAGAATTATAGTCTTTGTAGATGTCCATATGAGTTTTAAAGGAGCAAAAAATCAATATTGACTGAGGCCAAAGGATGAAGACATATGGAATTTTTTGTCTAATAAAACTCGCATCGGTCCTATACAAAAGACAAAAATTGATTTATAACATTATTGTGACATTACTGACCTTTTGAAATACGGTTGTTTCGAATCATTTACATTCCGTCAGTTGGTTCTGCCTTTTTCATGTCATTATGACAAAATGTTTGACAGACAGCTTGCAGTGCTCGTGTCAGTTACATCAGATTTGCGTGTAAAATATCAAAGAAATTCTTTTTCAATCCAACAACAAAAAAAAAAACATTCAGTTAACGTATTTTAAAATTAAAATTGTAAGATGAGGAACGTGTATGCGTCACATGTCAAATAAAACAAAATTCAGATTAAAGTTGCCTGGCATAGAATTGGAGGAAGTGCGATGCCTAACATTCAAGCGAAGTCCGGTGGTCTGGGAAAATTAAATTCCAACTTGTTGACGGATTAGAAATAATCCGAAACAACCATATTGAAGGTGAAAGAACGGTCAATACTGTTTTACTTTGATCAAAAACAATATTGAATACTAAGATCAAAAGTGAAAAAGTCAATTCTGTTTTTAATCAAAATTTTAATAAGAATTAATGGAATGTCAGCTGACAGCATTTAATCATTTATTTTAGAATTTAAAAAATAAAGTCATTATGTACCACTACAGTGTATGAGTTCACTTCCAGTCGTACATTAGTCAACCAAATCTCCCATTCAACTTTCAAAATATGAAACAGGACGACGACTTTATCAGTGCTATATACTATCGAGGCATTCGGATTACTCTCCTACCAGTGGTTTACATTGACACCTCACATGTACACTTGACCTTTTCTAGGTTATCCTATGTAGTATTAAATAGAAATGACCTTTGCCTGGTAATCTATGTAGTATTATATAGAAAGACTTATCTTTACATATTTTGGAAGTCAAAACATTATGGTTCTAATATAGCGACAAGTTCATCTTTTAATTTCAATGTTTCTTAATTTAGTACATATAGAAATAGCAGATGTAGTTTTTAATATTGTCAATGTGACAGAATGTCAAAATTATAAAAATAATACTACAAACATCCACAAGTTATCTTTAGTCCTTTGACAACTGACAAAAATCCAGAGCATAATAGAAAAGGGGGATATGTTGTAAATATCCATGACACAAAAATCCCATACATACAGGTAAATTCCAAGCAAAGGAACAGCGCTTTGTTTGCTGTCCTTCATCTCAAAGTCACAGTGAGGACTTCAACACGGAGTAAAAATTCGCACCTAACAGGAAGTTCAAGACCGGTTTGAGCGGAATTCTTTGCTAGACGTCGACGACACTACATCTGTGTGTTGAAGCACACAAATGGGGGGTGGGGGTAAGGTCAACATATTATGGATATACACGGGCAAAGAAATCTAACATAATCTGTCATAAGTTGCCCGACAATCAGACACCACAAGGCACATCAAAATTTTGTTAAATGACTTGCAATTGGCTGTTTTAAATAGCTGGAATAGGGGAGATAATATACTGATGGACTGCTAGATAATTTTCAATTAGGACACTGGCCGAAAAAGAAAAAATAAAGGCGTACACATAGAGCTAGTCATCTCAATAATAAATAAGCCTTAACTGTGAAAAATAAGAGCATACGTATTCAAGTACGGGGAGATTTTCTACATTCTCCACACAGCACAAGAAACAAATTCCGTAATGAAATAAAAAAGGCAAGCTATATATGAAAGTTTCAAAAATAAAATGTGATAAACAACGATATCCACAAGAATACAAGTTCCTAGCTTGGGACGAGCACATAAAATGTTTGGCAGAATTAAACATGCTTCCACTAACCTGGGCAGAAGTGTGACAATATTACACGAAAACAAACCTTAAAACAAACTGTATTATATTGATTTAGTACGAATACAATTACGAATTCAACAGGATTTAACATGACACACTGACCCCGAGAAAGCTAGTAAGAAATCTAAACACAATTGATTATATACATGGTTCTCTTTAACTAAGACATCAATAAAAAGCGCCAAGCCGGACGATTTAGAGTAAAACTATCATTGGTTGCATACGTAAACAAGGTCTTTTTGTGTAAATATCAAAATAAAAAGTATCGATACCATGTAGCACAAAACTGATGTAACATAATATTGATAAAAGTTGTTTTTTTGTGTTAACTTTTTGAGTAGAGAGTCAATGTTGATTCCAAAGAACAAATATTTATTTAAAGATCTTATATGAGGAGCACATTTCTGACAGTATTATAAAAAAAAAAGAAAACGAAGTAGCGAGTGGCTCGTGACAGTAAGTAATGTGGCCACACGGTGCTTCCTTTAAATAGTAAAATGACTTTAAAAAACTATTCTGTTTCATTGAAGTCGTTGAGTACAATACGCTTGAAAAAAAAACACTTTAAAAGTGAACCTATCTAATCAGACGGAGTTCTGCTACATGAGAGGAAGATAAATATTTGATATGTATTAGTTACTTAAACTACGGCGAATACGGATTGACCTCGCACGCTCTATTCATCAATAAGTACTTGTTGATATGAAATTTATTCCGTGCAAGAAAAAAAAGTACCATTCTGCTGAATTGTTACCCGAGTTGAAAGTTTATAAATCTATTTTACTGTGATTAACGCATATGGTGCTTTGCTTTCAGTCAGTCGACGATTAGTCGATATATTCTAACACTTCACAATGAAAAAAGAAACTTTTGCGCACAAATTTATCATAGAATAAAGCAAATAATTTGCATAAAAATAGCAAGATTTAACCATTAAAAAACTATTCGCAGTTCATGTTATTTTTCGTAATCCATTTGACCGCCTTGGTGGTGTAATGGTTAGTGTGCTTACCTCGAGTGCGAAATGTCGTGGGTTCGATCCCCGACCGGGTCAAACCGCATACAAAAAACATTGGTGTTTGCTGCTTCTCCACAAAGCACGCAGCTTTTAGGAGTAAAAACACAGATTGGTCGGCCAAGAGGCATTATAATGTGTTTGGACATAGTGGCGTGTCTGCTTTCGTGACCTATTATATTAAAAACCCCGCTCTCAGTATTTCGGTATAGCACAAAGCAGGGTTCATTCATCATCATCATCATCATTCATTCATTCATATGCTCTCGTCCTGAAAATGCATGAAATATTTGCCATCTGGACGTTAAGCAACATTCAACAAAGCAATTATAATACATAAGTCTAAAAACGAGTTTTTACACCATAGATTTTGTATTTAGTTCAAAGTGAAAATAAATATTTTAGTTTTCGGTATCCTCTCATGTTTACCATCAAAACGATAACCCTAATAATAATTTCGCTCCGTTCAACAATAGTTTGGAGAGACAAAATCAGAATGGGATACGTTCATTTGTCGTTTAAAGGGGTTGAAACTATCTCGGGGCAGGCGAAAAAGTTGGATGACGCATGGTCAAATAAAGAGAAAAGCGATACATGTAGCAAACAAAACACTATACACTGAAAACTAAAGCATCACGAACCTCATAAATTTGTAATCACTAGTTATCTTAAAATTTATGAACTAAGGAATAACAAGATACAATGCAGGCGGGATATAGAATATTACATATATTTAAGTGCTCGTCAAAATCACAAAGAGACTAGAAGTCCTTACGGAATCAGGTAACAGAATTGAGAAACATTTGACGCTGAAATTAAAAATGTTGATCAAAATGTTCATATCATTAAAACAGGTAGATTGTATTAAAGACGTAAAATCAAACTATCTTTAGGACAATTTATCTGTTTTATTAATTACAGCGCAAATAGTGGAATTACTTCAGATGTAAATTATAATTATTTTTAGCAATTCATAAACAAGACAGGCTCCGAGTATAGATATTACGCTTTAATATAAAAGTAAAACATTTTAGGTTTGTGTAGTATAATTTTTCAAAAGTTACAAAAGCCTAGTGATCTTATGCATTTTGATCCAGTAAAGAAATGTACGAAATGTGTAGAAGTAGCTTTTGGTAGATTTATAATTGTACAAGATGAAAGTATAAGAATACAGACAACAAGCATTAACACCACAAAGTAGGACGTCATGACCTCAAATGGCCCAGGGCTGGGGTCGGGTGTCCGAATAGTTAAAATCTCATTAGAGTATTTAATGATTCGTTAAAATAATACAAATAAAAGTCAAATTAAAACGTCACATTTGATTTACTGTCTCATTCGTATTTTCTTAAAGTGTTAATCTAAGTAATAATTTCCTAAACCTTATAAGATAAAGTCCTTAGAATACCACGATCTCCAAAATAACCAAGAACTACATCCTTTTAAAAACTGACACCGTCAAGTGCAACGTACTTGAAAGACTCTCAGGTGGTGTTTTACCTATAGTGCGTGGTAAACAGGAGAATTAGTGAACCGGTAAATGCCTTGCATTTACAAGTATAAAAGAGATGTTATTGTCGAATGTTATCATTTAATAGTACAACACATATCGTGTAAACTTCAATAATTTGTGAAAATCTAGACATGGACCAGTCGAACGTTGATGATCGGATAACACTTGCTCTGACCACTCTCAGAAATGAACTGGTATGTTGGATATTATAGAGTTATTATACATAATAAATATTAAAAAATATTTATATAACATTAATTGTTATTTTGGAGTCATTTTGTTACCATACTACTGATTCATGTGGCATCAAAATATTTTACATGTACGTATACCTCCAAATCCTTAGTTTTGAACATGAATGTTTAAAATTAGACACAGAAAATAATAACCGCGAAACTTTGTTTGAAAACTCTAGTCTCACATGTATAAAGTAGCTTAGTGTATGATAAATTTTAGGCTGCTAATTCTACTGTCACTTGGTGGTTGGCTGTCTCATGGACAATCATGCCACATCTCCTATTTTTATATTGTTTATTTTGAAGAAACACCTTTTTTAAATGGTATTAAAGTGTAAATAGCAAGAATATTTTAAAGTATAAAGTTTGATCTTTTTCGTAATACATTTATCACTTCTTTATAAATTTTGTTTTTTGTTTCAGCTTGACCTGAGAAGCCAAGATGTCAAATTGATGAAACAGCTATTAAACATTAACGACACAATACAGACATTAACAAAAAGAAAACATGGACATAAGCGACAAACAAAGACAATTTCCGGTTTTCAAAGACGTTGTGTCAGTAGTTGTATGCTCCCAGGAATAACTAATCAAAATGAACAGAAGCCATTTACCAGGAGATTAAGCGCACCTATTTTTGAAGACACCATGGGTTCATCTTCTAGTCTAGATGGTTAGTATTTTTTTTAATTATTTCTTATTTTTAAACAATCATATCAAATTTTAGTGTACTTTATATATTTATATTTAATTTTATGCAACACATTTGGCCTTCAAAAGAAAATTCAAATTTTTCCGATCTTAAAGAAAACACCCACCCTCAATCAGACAACCCCTGGATGGACCAAGGTCGCTAAAAGGAGCAGGAATCAATGTCGAAATAATTTCAAGACTGTTTTTGGAAGAATTTTAAAAATATATATAGTTTTATATACAACTTGAAAAGGGTTAATCAGACTCTCATATCAAGTATTCTTGAAACATAAAACTTTAAAAAGTTCATTTAACGTGCTTAAACTGAACATGAATTGAACGTAAAATTACGACTGTCGTGTGAAACACATCACACCTTCATACAGTGCCAGATTCATGGAGGGCGACAGGACTCCCCTTTCCGAAAATAAAACATCTACAGAGTTTTTCAGCAAAATTTTGTCCGGGTCTCCTTTTCTTTGATCTGACATTGTATTTTGAGCCTCCTTTTTATGTCAGTAAGGATAATTGATCGAAAGGTATATTCTGAGCCTTTTCCAGAACGTCTGAATAATTTCTAACAAGAATAGATAATATACCAGTAACCCGGCCATTTCTGACAGAGTCTGTCAGTTCCGTTTATTTTCATTTGAGTTTTCAATTCAAGACAGGGTATACAAAAATGTATATAAAACATGTTACAAGATCAGATAAGGTCACTTTTAGCCCCAAATTTTGTCAAAATTTCAAAATGTTCAAACTGGAGCGAAATAAAACATGGATAAACTAATAGATTTATTGATTGATTGAATGTTACTTAACGTTCATTGGCATACATTTCATGCATATTTAGGAAGATAGATGATCAATGGGCAAACCTCGCTTTGTACTACAGTGAAACTTCGAGCCCGATTATATACGGCAAGCTCACGAAAGCAACATTCCGCAGAAATACATGTCACTTTACTTACTAAGCGGAGAAGCAGCCATTGTCAATTTTATTTTTATTGTCATTGGTCGAGGGATCGAACCACGGTCTTCCGTACACAAGGCGAGCACGTTTACCATTACCCCACTGAAGAAGATATGTTTGATTTATTAAAACAAAATCTTTCTGCGACCAGCAACGCCACTGTTTGTATTTTTCCTGTTTGAGGATTGTCCTAACAGAACTAGAATTTATGAACTTAAATGCAACTCAAAAGTAACGAACAATGAATAAAATAAACACTCGTTTGTTGGGTTTTGATACAGATGCAATTTTCAGTAAACGTTAATTTTAAGCCTTTTTATATTTTTATCTGATCTTTTTACAGGTTCAATATGTTCTGAAGACACGAGTGATTTTTCGGAAAGTGACGAAGACCTGTCTACACGATCTCCAAAGTTATCTCGACCTCCTTCACTGTCATTAATAAGAGACTCAGACCGTGATATTTGTGATGAAGATCTTCTTAGAACAAATATTCGAGTCTGGAAACTTTCCAAGCTCGATCCGTGTAGCTGAACATTCCTGAGAAAGAGAATTCGCCAGCAATGCCTCTAAGCTCGATCAAGTGTTAGAGCTTTTAAGTTGGTTCAAAGGAGTTTGGCAGGCCGAGCTTGGGAATGTGCAATGAAGGAAATGAACTGGTGCTTACTGTCATTTGGGCATGTAAAACCTAGTACAACTGTCATGTTGAATCGCGCCTTTCGTAGTTAGTTGTTCATGCTCGTGTCAGCTTAAACTATTTATTCCTGCGAACTCTTCCTAAACTGTATGAACGATCTAATCAACCGATTGTCTAAGTTTATAGATAAATTGGTGATTACAGGTACTATCAAATACCGCACCTGAATAATTGCTCAATTAAAACTTTAAATTTTGTTGTTTTCAATTAAGAAAACATTAAAACATGCATTCAGAACACGGATATGTGCTAAAAATGGGGCTAATTGCCTTAACAAACTTGTACTCTTTGACCCCAGGATAGAAGGGCATAGTGTTACACTTAATTTATTTTTTATCACAAAGGATCATCAAGGTATCTTTACATTTTAAATACCTTTATGTTAAGTGTTACTAGCCATTTTGGTAATATAATGAGTACACCTTATAGTCATCGCTACATTTACCAATTGTTACAAATTAAATGTCACAACATGTTTTATTTGTACTTTAAGCCATGTTTTTATCAATGAAAAAACCCACAGCCTTATATGTTCGATAAAGTAGATATAATAATGTTATCAGTAATAAATTGACTTCCATATTAGTCATTGACTTAGTCTGTGTTTATTTATTGAACCACTTAAGACGAGAACAAAAAGTATGACTCCATTTCCGTATTGTATTCCTTAGTTGTCAACACTCTCGACAAATACCTTCTCTTACAACTCATACCAGGGTTGTCTTCCTAAATTTAAATTAACACTTGACTTTCTCTTGAAGTGGAGATGTTGGTTTTTCCGTATACGAATTGTCACGCAATGTTTGGGTAGTGTTGTCACAAAGATGAAAATTTGATATATAATTTACAGAGTAAACTTCTAAGTACAAATCTATTTGAAATTTGTTTTAATGGAAATCGAATAAAAAGCTACACATTTACATGTACAAATGATAGTTATTCATGATTTTTATTTAAAATTGGGTCGGTTACCTGCCCAAGGTCGGTGGTTCTCTCCGGGTACTCCGGCTTCCTCTACCAGTAAAACTGACCGCCGAGATTTGACTGAAATATTGTTGAAAGTGGCGTTAAACCCCAATCAAATAAACAAACAAGCAAATTTAAAATTGGAATTTTAAATTTCTAGCGGTAAATCTGTTTAATATTCCTGGATTGTATAATATACCATATAAATTAGTATATTGACAATTTCATTTAAACTTGCAAGTTTCCCTTAAGATATAACAAGTTCATATGTATTCACAGGCAAAACCGATCGCCTGTCTGCACATTAATGGCATTAAAATTTCAATTTTATACTAGAGCAGTAAAATGTATAAAGATGAACGATACATGTATGACAAAATCTTAGTGACACATGCAGGATTAAATTATAGTACACCAAACAAATTTGCTTCAACTAAAGGGAATCTGTATCAAAAGTTTTAAAATGAAATATATCATATTATATATCGCTTTTTATAAATTCTAATTTTTTGCCGCAACTAAAACTGTAGTAAAAAATTAATAAACAATTTCCCAGTGGGGTGTAATGTTAATTTTTTCGACTTTTAAAAATTTTTCTTTATTTTGTGGGTGCAATCAACCGATGGTCTTGGTTAACAAGACATAATAAAATTTTATTTCGAGGAGTTCTGAGAGATAAAAGAGAAAATTGTAAAAATTCAGTTGCATTATATTCTAGCTATTTCACTTAAGCGTGATATTTGTCTATGAAAACATGCCATTTTCTGAAAGATTGTTTCAATGTCAATAATTTAACATAGAGGTCTGATAGGAATTTTTTGTGCTGAGGAAAATATGTATTTAAACTGAAGCATAATTTGCCGCAACAATTTGAATTCCAACGATATATTACATGACATACATCATAGCTGAACTTTCTATATATTTTGACTTGAGTCGTGGCAAATTTCATTTAGTGTACTAATAGTTTTTCAAACATATATTCGTTACACTGACTTAGCATCAGTTGATTGAACAGAGAGTATTAACATATATTATATATTGTATAAATATATTGTTATATATTTTAACACGTAGCTGTTAACGAAAAATGACGGGTACATGTACATGTAATACCATTTAATTGATTGATTGGTTGATTGTTGTTTAACGTCCATTGGCAAATATTTCATTCATATTCTGGACGAAACAAGTTAGAAAACAATTAATCGGTATGTAGACTGTAACAAAGGGACTGGTAGGGGAGGGACTTTAAGACTGCCACTGGAAAAATTGCGGGTTGGATAGGGGCGGAAAATTTAGCCTTGTAACTGGCCGC
>JAULBM010032274.1:0-11033 GCA_032357055.1 Geukensia granosissima
TAAAACTGACCGCCGCGATATGACTGAAATATTGTTGAAAGTGGCGTTAAACCCAAATCAAACAAACAAACAAACCAAATTGTGCAAATGCCTCTGTTTTTATCGAGACAGTTTTTTTGTATTCTTAAACTTAGATTATATAGACTACAGTGGTTTTTAGTTCTATTATATAATTGAATAACGAGATAGATTAAAACACAAATGACAACTTGAGAAGCTTATATGCCTAATCGACGGTAAACATGAAATCCCTTGAAAATAACCAGAGATTTACTGCATTTGAGGGCTATTTAAGATATCAAAATCTTATGATATTTAGATCACATATCTTCTCTCGTTCCTTGGCGATTCTAAACGTTTTGTTTAAACTTCATAAAATGTCAGAAGAAAGGTATCCAGCTTCTGAGATCAAGCTGAAAAGAAAACTGATTGGAGTTTTTTAATTGGTAGGAGCATTTTTTTTTTAAAAGTATAGATGCAGTAAGAATCTTTTGTCATAATCTTCGTGAATTAATTAAGATCTCGAATCTGAAGAGTTGGGATGAAAGATCTAGTACTATTATTGCCCTAGTTCAATACATTCGTTATTATGTAATTTTATAGAAAAAATGGTACGAACAGTAAGTGTAATTCTCCATTGCATGTCTACAGGAATATATCTTATAGATTTTTAACATATTAGTAAAAATCCATATTTTGTCGCCTTTGTTTTTATATTATCTTTTGCCTTTGTTCTCTTAACGTCCTGTAAATTTCGAGTGTTTCTTGTAATTTATACGTTTTGAATGGCTCATACCACATCTCTCTTTTCAATATTGTAATGTTCATAAAACAAGATCATATTTTTAAATGAATGTGGAGTGCATTTTCTCCGACACTTACTGGGTCGACCAATCTTTTAATTTTAATAAATTAAGTAAGTGCTTGACTTAAACTTATCATAAAAATTAGATAAATGAACTTGATTATAAATAGCATTGAACTGTCATTTGGTACACTGATTTGTGTTTTAATGCACACAAACGGGTGAAATCATTGAAGAAATGTAAAGACTCGTATCATAGTTATATCAATTATTATTATTATTATTATTATTAGAAGGGATAACATCTGAAATCCTACGGCTTCGTATATGCGTTCTCTTTAGTGTAGTGTTCGACACATTTCTGAATGATATTTATATTTGATATTTTGTATTAATTTCAATATTTCTAAAAGTGTTAAACGAGTAAATTATAGATTTTAATATATTCAATTTTTCAAATGGTCCTATTTATCTTGGTTACTGGAATGTATGTTGGAAAGATACTGTTTACATCTTTCTAACATTGTTAACTCATCTATTTTTAGTCCGACCACAAAATTACTATAATATGGTAGGGCACTCTTTCTTCGCGCCTGCACGTAATTCCTTGATTTCAAATGTTTAGTATCGAGGGTACCTGATAAAGGTTAAAAAAGGTGAAATTAAGGTATGTTTTATCGCTGTTTTTCCATTATGTCTACAATCTGTTTGATGAAAAAAAGGCGAGGCACTACATTGTCTTTTTAAGAAATTGTTTTGTGCCCTACAGAAATCTATTGAACTAAAAGCAACAGCTAAACGAGAAATTATGCAATGCACAATCCAGAAAAGATGCGGATTAATTCTTTCTGGCATATATTCCATATTCTTTCTTTTTATATCGACCAAAGTGCTTAAATCATTGCTTTGTTTAAGTATAAATCAAAAAGTTTTCATGATTATCAAAAAGAAACTAATGTCTCTTTGGGGTAAAATTGCATGACAAGGCGACCAATAGGGATTTTTTAACGATAGTGTATGTTAGATATTGGAGTTAAGAAAGTGTTTATTTTATATTTTTATTCAGTATCGAATAACTTGATCCGATCGATCAGTCTTACCACAAATTTTCTGTTATAAGGTAGGGACTGCTCTATACTTGCCAGCATGTAATTCACTGTTTGGACCCGAGCGCACCTGATAAAGGTTAATACGGAAAAGCGCTTCGTGCGCAGTGAAATTTAACCATTTACAATCGTTGTTTTTCTATTTTGCCAACAGATTAAAAATGAAAGGCACTGTTTTTAAAGGATATGTTTCGTTTCCTCGGAAAAAGACAACAGCTTAACGAGCAATTATATGCAGTGCGAATCCAGAAAAGATGTGGATTGTGTCATTCTGGCATATATTCCATATTTTTTCCAAAATATGACTCCCAGGTCAGTTTTATACCTAAATATAGAACAGTTTTTATAAACTTAAATTCACAGATGTTCGATCAACCAAAGGCACAATGAGATGTTATGTAGACTGAAGGATGGGTCAGGGTAAGATTGATTTCAAAGTTAATATATAAAATTATTTGTTACCTTCGTTTTGGTTGTAGACATACTTCATGGATTCTTTCAACGAAAAGAAAATGTTATTTAATAACAGAAAGTCAAATTTCACTACACAAAACACTACACTGAACACTAAAGTGAATGTTAACAACACATAAAGCTATTGCACTAGATTCTCCTACTTGGAAACGCGTGGAAAAATGTTATTCATACCGCCATTGCATGATGGGTATAGCTACTCCCTAAAAGGGTTCATTCATTTAAAATTTTAGTAGAAAATTAAGTTAATTGTGTTGACATTCCATGAATACTGTATAAACAATTACTTGTTAAGTGTCACTAATTTACCTGAATTTGACAAAACCGACAATTAATAAACATTTTTTTAAATGATCTTCTGCTTCTCAGATTGATGATGTGATATAGTGATAATTGATACGAGTTTCAAAGTGTGTTGTTGCATTTATGTGATTACAAGTTTATTAATCCTGTAATCAATCAATGAATAAGTTTTATTTCCTTTTGGTATAAATGTCTCTTTAGCTGAAATCCTCATATTTTTAATATGTGTTTTTTAAATTATATATTGTGTTGGTGTTCTCTGTTTCCATATTAACATCATATATAAACATCATTAAAAACAAAATAATACAAAAGTCACTTTTGTCAATGGAATCACAATTTTAGCACAAAGTTTCGATATTGGCGTTGAAGAACAATAGTGTGTGGTTAACTCAAATGAAGAAGATGATAAGCTTCATCGCCATGTCTTTCTGGAGTGGTGACAACATCTTGAAGTGTCTGTTTCATGTTCTGTAACCGGTCATCTTCCTCTTTTTCTGTGTCCTCTTACCTCCTGTCTGATACTGGATGATACGGATTTCGGTTGCTGCCTGCTGGTTCTGAATCGGTTTAATAAGGCAAAAGATGTTTGGGTGCGTGTGTTGAACGAGGTTGTCTAACTTATGATGCCAGCCCTCAAGATGGTAAGTGGTTCTCAAGTTGATTCCAAGGATGTCGATTTGTCTTTATCAAGTATTCAGTAACATAATCTGTGAAGCGTGTTGTGACAATGGTTGTACTGGCGTTGTCGATCTCCTGAAGTGCATGAAACCAGAAAGAACTTACGGTAGTACCGCTGATGGTCGGACCAAGTTGTTGATGTCGTTGATGTTCTTGTAGTAGGTTTGTAGTTCTGTCTGCTGTACTTTTCTCAGATGCAAATATATAATGAAGGAAATAGTCTTTCATTCTGATGCCTGGGAAAACTGTGTATACTGCATTTCGAACTGCTATCTCGTAGTCAATAAACAGCGTACTTGGAGATCTAAGGGGTTATTTTTCTTTTATTTTACTATAGTTTATTTACTAACAAATTACTATTTACTTGTTATTAATGTACAGAAAAACTTGAATTTCTTTTTTTATTTAGTTCCATTATTAAGTACCAATATTAAGACTTATAATTGGGTCTGAAACCATTTTATTCAAGCCTTTTTATAAATATTTCTTTCCATTTTTATAACAATTCATCACAGATTCACATTTGTAACCTGTAAATGATCATTTAATTACTATCAAAAACACATTGTATTTTGCATGTTAAGTGGGCCCCTAGTGATTTTGCTTGTCAAAATTTTCAACTTTATTTTTGCTGTCTTGTGTTTCCCCTTTTTTGTTTGTATTTTTTTAAATCTTGTGTTTGAACTAAAAGTTTTGCCCGTCCACTACTTCTTAAAACTTTCAACAAATATTTACATAATTTTGTTACATTTTCATAAAATACATAGTTGTACATGGGTTACTATAATTAGTAAGAAAAGGGCCAGTGCGAGTATAATTAACGAGACATAATACAAATAGTTCTAACACCAGAATGTTGCCTATAATTTGGTTATTCATTTCACCTGTGTTTGTCCAGAGAATAGATGTCTAAATATTTTATCGGAACGCCATTGGTCAGTGTTACTAGTTTCATTAAACAAAAGTTACTTGATTATAGAAAATGAATGGTTATCCCCGCACTTTCGAATGAAAGTTCCGGGATATTGTCGTTCCCCCTTCTGTCCGTCCGTCTGTCCGCCGTCAGTCCGTCCGTCCGTCACACATTCTTGTGACGAGAACTCCTCCTACATTTTAGAATGCAGGCTTTTAAATTTATTATAAAATGGTTGCATATAGCATGTAGATGCGCATAAGGGTTAAGTGAGTTTTTGTTTCATAAATTGTGCCATTATACTTTTTGGATTAGATTTTTAAAATTTTTATTTAAATTAGGTGCATACGATCAGCAAATCCAAAAGATGCTTTCAGAATTCAGCCGCGGTTCCATTTTTGGTAAATTTCCTGGTAGTGTCAAAGACGTATTTTTTGGTAAATTTTGTAAAGTTATCAGATATTTTTCTAGTTGACCATGCGGTATAATCTACAACATTTTGATTTCGAAACTTTGATTCCAACTTTGGCAAAATTCCTGAAATTACTCTTAGACTTATATTTTTTGGAATTTTACTTAGCAACCATATATTTTTGGAATCATATGAACAGTCTTTATAATTTGGAACATAAAGATTTTTAATAAATGAAATTCTGACTTTGCTTAAATTCCTGATATTACTCTAAGACTTGCATTTTTTTGGAATTTCACCTAGCAACCATATATTTCTTGAATCATGAGAACAATCTTTATAATTTGGAACATATAGATTTCAAAAAAATTAAATTCTGACATTTCTAAAATTCCTGAATTACTCTAAGACTTATATTTTTTGGAATTTTACCTAGCAACCATATATTTTGGGAATCATATGAACAATCTTTATAATTTGGAACATAATGATTTCCAAAAAAACTTCCGACTTTGGGAAAATTCTTGAAATTACTCTAAGACTTATATAATTTTTAAATTTTCCTAGCAACCATATATTTTGGAATCAAATGAGCAATCTTTACAATTTGGAACATACTCATTTGAAAAAATGTAATACGGACTTAGCTCAAATTCTTAAAATTACTCAAAGATTTATATTTTATGGTTATTTTACCTAGCAACCGTATATTTTGAACAATCTTAATGACCTTTGAAATTTTATACATGAAACAGTAGATTGAATAGTTTTTGGAGGAAAACTTTAGAGATAAGAAAAACAAAAATTATCATTCAGATAAAGCTTTAGATAAAATCAGACTTGGAACGACAGCTGGGATAGGCGTTGCAAGGTGCGGGGATAGCTGTCGTTTCCGACAACTTGTGTCTAGTTAATTTTGTTTTTTTAAACATGATTAAGTTAGTTCTATGACGGATTTGATCAAACATTATAGCAACAAAACAAGTATAAACTCATTTAAAATATCCAAAAGTTGTGTTTGAACACTGTTACTTTTGTTACACAATTACATGCATACCATCCCAACTTGCTTTCGAAAAGTGAGTGTTAAAAACTTAAAAACTTCCTTTCATAATTTCAGTTTAAACAGACAAAACAAATATTAAATGCCTAAGCCACTGCACAATGATGCCATTTGTACCTAGTATTAGAGAAAATCAGTAACAATGCACCATGCTTTAATACATTTAAGCTCCATAAGGTACGGCGAAATCGGCACATTTGATAGGCTTAACAAATTCAAACGAAATATCCACATTTAGAGTAAGATCAGCATTGCCTTGTTAGCTATGTTCTTGTACCGAAAAGATGACAGATGTTCAAATACTTGACCTAGTTTGAACGATGTTTGAATCTGTGAAAATATAGGCAAGACATCGTGAAAAAAATGAGTCCTTTTAAAACAATTTCGCAACATGTGAGCTGTAGAACCAGCAGGTATCTTATTAATAATGTCAGTGACGGAACATTGGTTACAAGGGAATATCTATGTTACTAACTGTCCAATAGCAGTGTATAAGAGTCAGAAGAAGTAATAAAATCTTTTCACGTTGATGTGTTGATGTATAATGACCACTAAAGCATGGCCTAATCATCTCGTTGGAAATTAGATTTGCAGTTCTGACGCCTATGCTTTGCAATGAATTACTTGCCATGCGTAGATCATATGAACTTATTCGTATCAAAAGCTATAACATGAAAATATTACATGTCGCATATGCAAAATAAATTGAAAATTGAGAGACCATGATCAAGAGGTAAATGCTATGTGGTACCTGTAAACGACGCTCCATGGAAGGTTTTCTAAATTTGGTAGAGAAAGTAATGATATTGATATGAGTTTTGGGTCTACTGATGCACAATATAAATATATGCAGTGCACCAATGACACGTTGAAAATGATTTCCTGTTGACACCAGCCCTAATATATCGGAAAAGCTATATCATTATTTTACTCTTCGGATTATATTTCGCAAAACAAAGATGTAAACAAAAATGCATTTCTACCATTTTCGTGTGATATTTCTATTCTAATAAGGTTTTTTGTGTAGGGAAAACTACCTATTAGCAGTGAAAATAAGACAGGGTTTCGAAAAGTATTGCCCTTAGTATTTGTTCCTACCGTCGAATTTGGCTTTTCATTTGGATTTGCTTGGATTTGAGTACTATTTTCCCTATGTTTGTATCTCGGCCTTCCTGTGTTTTAGTTCTTATGCTAATGACAAAATACTCAATGAAATATACATATTGAAAATAAAAATTCACCATATCTATTTAACATTGTATCATGATTTAGCCACTTTCATGCAAAAGGTGTAATCATAGCCAGAGCAGAACTGTATCAAAAGTTACCAAATAGAAAAAAGGGGGATAATCATTTCAAAATGCCTAAAATATAAAGCTATCGCTAACCTAAACTAAGCTCTGATAAAAAACATGATGAATTTCAGTGAATCTGTCAGTATTGATATATGGTGTTGGTTATATTATCAAAAACAATAATAAAATAACACTACTCAAGGACACTTCCATCTAAGTTTGGTTCGTTTGGTTAGTTTCTGACAAATGCCGGCTCAGATTCCGATAAGCAGAAAACAGGTGCCACAAAAGGCAATTATAAGAAACATGTCTGTAAACGTTGCCACAACTAATGAACCACTTGCAGAAAGGATTAATAGGTTTGAGTAAGGATGCATTAGGTACTTGAACACAATAAATTGGGTAATACTGCATCTTAAAAATCGAGGTATGTAACTTGAGAAATTCTTCTTTCCGCATATGTATTCTTCAATCTAGTTAAATCACAATGTATTGTATTGCACCCGTTTTATAGATATGTCACAGATATGTATTCTTTTACACTTAACATGTTATTGGTAAATTGCCATTTTAGTACCGGTTTTAAACTTTTTGTTTAAAAGAGTTTTTGTCCCTGTTTTTTATTTCGTTCCAATGGCCTGAAACGAGCATTACTGCTGAGGAGAATAGTCTGAAGAGGCAATATTCTTTTGGCGGAAGCAATTTAGTTTCGACGTTCAATGTGCTACAGAAAAGTTCGTATATTATCAGAAATAACACAAAGCCCGAAATAATAACGTTGAATTTACAGGATATACAACACACTTTTATCAAACACTCATCTTCCCAAGCAAAGGGTTGTCGGTCACTTCTATTCCCACTAATCATTTACAGATTACATTGAGTTTAATTCTGATTGGTCGCATGCGGACTTATATGGTGAAATCAAATATGTCGTCTCTAAGTTAATCGAAGACGATAACCAAATCCATTGATGGTAAAACATATTTGTCTAACAGCAATCATGAACTTATCAATGCTGGTGGGATGGCAATATTACTTCATGCTCGTAGGAAATATTTGAATAAATATATATATATTATAGACACAGACATTTTTAAAACGTAGAAATTTACTTTCATTGATATATCTCTTTTGATGTCTGAAAAGCATGAGTAAATGTCAGATCAATTTACGAGTGCGCTTGATGTCGCCTCTTAGGATCCCAAATATGACGTGTTGTCTGTCGAGGGTTTTTAATGAAGGGATCGAAGAGCACCGAAAACTTGACTTGGAAAGATGTATAAAAATGGTTTAAGATCAAAATCCTTAAATTGTCATCCGATGTGGTAATAGTGACAGTTATCCTTATAGGGAATTCATATTACAACTTTACAAATGTTGAATTAATATGGAAAATTTTGATATGCAAAATGTATATTTCAAAGAGTAACCTCTCATCAGTAACAGTAAAACAAAATATGTAAGTAATTCTAGGTCTAAATATACTAAAAAGTATTCAAATCCAAACACATCGAAATAGGAAGCCTAATCCAGCAATAACTTTCGAAGCCATTTCGTTCTTGCATCTCACTGCATTAGGAAATCATATATTCCATAAATCTTATTTCATGCACATGTATCAGGGTTTTGATATTCATTGTAATTTTTACGAGCAACTTATCAAAGTGCATCACAGTGGTTGAAAAATAATTCATCCAGACCAAATTTAAACTGTTATTTCAACGAATTACAACGAATCTTATTCATTTTAACAATCTAATTTGCAAAGTCAAATGTTATAAAAGAATCAAATTTTATGAATGGCAGTGAAATTTCATTAATTTGTTATTTTTGTTTTTTAATAGCCTGTCATAAGTTTAGACATACCTGCCATGACTGTTCTTAGTAATGTCTAGACCATAATGGATGGACGTTTTATATTAAAATAAACATCTTTGTTGATCAAAACAACCTTAAATACTACGTATGAGTTACTTACAGCTCACTTGGTCCAAAATAAGTCAATACAAAATACATCCCTCAATGTCTTGTTACAAAAATACAATTTGGCACTTTGATATAAACTTACGAACAAAAACAATAGACCAGTTTAAATTTAGTGGAGGGACAAAGATAACATCTAGTGTTATCATCAAATAATATAATTGTGTGTCCTTGTCAGTCACATTAAAAGTCAGAGATACCGAGGATATATTGTTTCAACTGTAAATATTCATGTACCCAAGACACAGATAATGAATAATTTAGAAAATGATCTTCGAATGATGATTTCATGTGTCGTAAAGACAATATTTATTGAAAATCTTGTTAGTTTAGCGAAGAAAGCTTGATTTTTCAAAACTAGAAACTGACAATTTTTTGCTAGGAGTTATACAAATTTGTGCATGTTGAAGATATAGAATTAAAAGGGTCTATTATTTCTATTTGCATATTTGCTCTTTTTGAATAATTGTCTGGACAGGTGTTAAGATAAAAAAATATAACTTTATTTAACATGGCTTTGTTATAACCAAAACGCCAGTAGACAAAATCAAAGATATTTTCCACATTTGGTGTTCATCAGAACACCGAGAGTGAAGATATAGAGAACCAAGATAAGAATGACGCTGACAGTTTCCGATAAAATATTCAGAGAAAGAACACATATAAAAAATATAGACATTGGTGAGAACCTTTCTAATTTGACTCCTAAACTGCGTTTAAACGATGCAGTTTCTGCTAGTTTGAGAAATAACATTATATGCATATTTTTATGTATGGTTTCTGTTCTACGTCGGGAGTATTGAATATAAAATATATAACTACGAAAAAAAAAAAAAAAAAAAAACAACAAAAACCCCATCAACAAAACTATCTTCGAAAGAAGTTTAAAAGGTATACTGTTTTTCTATGATTGTTTGGAGTTTAACGCCATTTTCAACAATTTTTCAGTCGCGGTGGTCAGTTTACTTGGTGGACAGGTAACTGAAAAAACTTTTATCATTCGATGCGAGTCCAACGCCCCATCAGCTACCTAGACCACCCAGTCTCTCAGGCCCTAAATGAATCAGTAAACTGTATATTTATTCAAATTTTGTAATTCAGATTTTGCAGATAAGTGATAAAAATCTGGCAAGAAATTGTTATACAAAGAAATACTTCTGAGGTTCGGAATGAAGACGATTTGGACAGTTTAAAGATATCCAGACAATTATTCTTAAAACAAGTTTTATTTATATTCTTTGAAAATTACAATAACTGTTTCTTACATTCACCACCGAAATCGATAGTAAATGTTTAACCAGGGGCGTCTGTTTTTGGCGGGATGTATAAAAGTGGACCACCTCGAGACTAGCCGGGTTAAGAAAAAGCTGGGTTCCTTGTTTTTCCGCCGGAAAAAAAACTCCGCCTAATGGGGCATTCGTTAGTGAGGGTGCATAAATTCTCAACATCTCGGTCAACCAATTTGTGAATATTGTTTGTTTTCTTTGTTAATATGTATGAGATATTAGACGCTGGACGATAAGCAACAGCCAACCATTCAATCAATAAATCAAAAGCAACACTACCGCTTTTCAAACTTAACACTTTTGGTAACATAACATTGTTATCATCATGCTTCGTAATTGACAAAAAGAAAATTGATGTTTATTTGTTTTCTTGTAACTTGCCTATTTTAAATTCTCATCTAGCTCTCCCGCATAGCTATTCTTGTCTGGACTCAGAAAGCAATATGTATTATCATGCAGTAATGTAGCAATACGAATTATTTTTTACACAGAATACCTTTTTAAGGTATACGTTTATTTTTCACATGTAGGATTGTTATTTAAAACAAATAATATAAGTGTTAATAAAAGTCAAAAGTCAAGTAATTTGTACTTTTGTTGTCTATTTATGTATGTACAATACAAAGCTACGATCGCATCGCACGTGATAAGGTTTGTCAGTTACCTGCCCAAGGTCGGTGGTTCTTTCCGGGTACTCCGGCTTCCTCCA
>JAULBM010032285.1:0-20868 GCA_032357055.1 Geukensia granosissima
ATGATTTGGTTGACCGGTACGAAATATCCATTCCACAGATGACAATGGATATCTTCCGACTGTCATGAATACAAATCGGTACCTATACTAGTTGTGACTAACATCGATTGTGACTATCCACCGCTTTGATTACTCAGTAACACGACGGGTGCCACTTGTGGAGCATGAGTTGCTTACCCTTCCGGAGCACCTGAACTCACCCTGGTTGTTGTAGGATTCGTGTTACTCCAGCTTTATTTTTCACTGTAGTGTTGTGTGTTCTATGTTTCATTTTGTTGGTCATGGTCTTGTCTGTCTTTCGAATTCCATCTTATAAAATTGTTTTTGTGGAACAATCTATGTTTTCATGGAAAAAATCAAGTGCTTTATAGTTTACGTAGAGTTGATTGATTTGATTAAATTACTGCATACATAACAGTCACTTATTGTCAATATCTTAGATATGGTCTTTTATGAAAGTTTTTGAAGCAACATCTTTATTTTAGGGGATGCCCTTACAATTGTTTCATTGATAACAACAAATCCTGAACTTACTCTCAGTACACTGCCTAATTAGCGAACGTCAGAACCGTTTTGTCCTATCACAAACGGTTATGGTCGGTATATGTTATCGGCGTTTAAACTGCTGGATTTGATTAAATATAAGTCTGTGAGCCATATATGAAGCTCTGTGGTGGGTTAGCGTAGTGAACAAGCCCAAAGCTTCATATTCTGAGGAGCAGGATGAATTTTCAATACTAGAATCGCATCATTCACAATGCACTAAATAATTCTTTCAGCGTTTATAAAATGTTTAAATTATCATGTTTTTTTTTAATTATCCCAACTTTATGTGGGAAATAATAACATGCATCATTATCAGCAACCCTTGATATTTATCCACGGATACTCCTTTGGGTCAGGTTCCTATGAAAAAAGTATATTCTAAATAAGTATTTACAAATTTACAGCATCAAAATTCCTTGTACTTTTAAAGATCATCATATATAACCAAATACAGACTTTAAAGTCAAATACACTTGTACAGAAAAAAACAAAAAATTAAAAATAAAATAAAGCTCCGTGAAACGGTTATCAATGACATCACATGTAAAACATCAAAGTCATTTCTGTAAACAGCGTCAGCCAGATGGAAGGAAAGTCAGATTAATACAGCGATTACTTGCTTACCCCAATTTGCAATAAGATTTTATAAAAATATATGTCGTTAAAGTTTATGTACGTCGTTTGTGAATAGTTCCAGAATCACAAATCAAGAAGTCAGGAAGACATAACGAGTCATTCGTGAAAGAAAGGTCTTATTCAGCTTTTTCGAAAAATTGCTGAAAGAAATAAATAGATGTCAGACATGCTGTAAACTATATCTCAAATTGTAATGCACTTTTCATGTCATTTGACCGATTTAAAAAAAGTGATTATCAATCCGAGTGCTTTGAATATATCTCCAGGTGCAATTAAGCGAACATTTATTGACGACGTCCCTATTTATTTGGGTTTTTTAATATTTGAGCTCAAAACGACAAAACAAATCTATTAAAAAAGTTGAGAAACAAAATCTTACGTTGTAAAACATTGATAACCGTATTTTTAAGGCTCAAAATTGAATTTCTAACTAACTCCATTGAAAATAAATATACTATTATCAATGGCTAACAATGTAGCATTATTTATAGGTCAAAGGTTAAGAGAATAACTTATCCTATATTGATATCTCCTCCTCTATAAAAGCGCTTTTCAGATACGAGTTTTACGGACATCTTCAGCAACCTTATATAGGCGTAAGGAAAGGTGAAAAATTGTTATTTGTTCAAGGAAGATTTGATACAAATTTGCTGTAACATATTCTCACAATGGTATGAATTTAATATATACAAGGAGCACTTAAAGAAGACACCGATTCGATACAGATACATATAAAAGAAAGAATAAGGAATGTTT
The DNA here is from genome assembly GCA_032357055.1 of Geukensia granosissima. NCBI lineage: Eukaryota > Metazoa > Mollusca > Bivalvia > Mytilida > Mytilidae > Geukensia > Geukensia granosissima. The sequence goes on from JAULBM010032285.1 coordinate 1,939, forward strand.
GCAAGAAAGACACGCCCAATATCTTTCAAACGTTTATAACAACTATTCAAGTCAATTTTAAACGACACAATTAATTTTAAGCTACATGGATGTACATGTCACATGGATATGTTGAGAAACTTCTGGACAGTAATTTGATTTTTCAATTTCTCATTTCAACACATTCAATTCTTATACAAACGTTATTTTATTATTTCAGTACCAGCTGCTCCGACGATAACAAATCTCTTCCCATCTGCTAGAAGTATAACATTAAGATTCAATCCACCGCAGCGTGCTAACGGCATTATCATTACATATGACATTGCTTATAGCACTAGAGCAGATTTTACTGAGACGTTACAAAAGCCTTCAAATTCAACAAATACAACGCTGACTAACCTTGCACCTGCAACTATGTATCATATTAAGGTAATCATCAATTTATTAGCAAATTACATCACAAAATAGCTTATTTATATGGAGATGTCTTTGAATTTATACAATACTGACAATTTTTGCTACTGAAAGTGTGTCGTGACTTGTTTCCACCACAAACAATATTTCCAGTTGGGTATATTCCCTAGTACATATTTCCAGTACTTAATACACTAGGGAATTCATGTCGACTGAATAAGGTGCACTAATGTATTTTATCCACTAGGTAGAAATAGACAAGTAATCTGGAAACTAAACACCGGGATCAATCTGCGCTTTACAAAAGCTGTTCGCTTAATTTTATTTTATAAGTGGAAAATACATTTAAATAAAGTAAATATGGTTGTATTTAAGAATGCACAATGTCGGTAGTACAAGTTTCGAATGATAGGATGATCAGGCAAAGAAAAATGTTTGACACTAGGAGAAGATATACGAGGATTTATTGTATAGCAACGTTATATTCGACATAGATCGTAACCAAAAGTTAGCATGCAATATTGCACTCAATGAAACATTACTCTGAAAAAGTGGCGTCATTGATGTTCAAAATTGATCTTTTAATCATTGAAACGATAAAAGGATTATTGCTTGAATATTGATAAATATTATTCTTCGTTGAATATTTATTGGACTCGCAAGCTCGTGCAATATAATATTCTACTCGAGAGAATATTCAATATTCGTGCAATAACCCTATAATATTGTTTATCGATGAATGCTATGACAAAAGAAAACATACGAAAGGTTTCCTGACGCTGACATAGAGTTAAAGAAACTGATGTTTTAGGCAATACATGGACTGTTAAATTGCCATATTATAGATCGGTGAATTAATATAGTCAAAGATGTAATCAGTGAGTCAGATAACGAATAGAATCAATATTTGTTTCCTTGTAGGTTCGCGCACGAACAAATGCTGGATACGGCAACTATAGCACTGCACTGTCTTCCACAACAGAAGAGGATATTCCAGGAACCCCCATGGCATTGTTAACTACTTTCAGGAATGAATCATGTTTAAGTCTCATTTGGCAAGCACCAGATGTAACAAATGGTGTTATAACTGAGTATCTAGTATGTTTCCATTTATATTTTCTATATTGCATTAACTGCATTTCCAAAATACTTGAGATTTTTTGTTTTCCACATAATTTTATTTGTATATAGTTCATAGATAAATTGGTATACATATTGACCAGCTTTGTAAAAACTATTAGGAAATCAGTTATGCTACACAAGTTTCAATGAGTAACATCCCTTCTGCAACATCAGACCAACTACATGGGAAGACCTATACATCTATATATATATAGAACTAATAATTAGAAGGACGATATTCAAACATAAAGCATTTTGAAAAGTCAACATCATTGACAGCAGTTGTAGAACCGACTTCTTACAGATGTTGATGATCTGACAAACACGCATTCATATTGAAGAAAGTCGTTTATTGCAAGTTTATGAAATGCAATAATAACCCATCGTCATGACCTTCGTCGAGGTGACCATTCCAATGCAAATATATTTTAGAAAAAAATAAAACGTTATGCTAGTAAACATGTATAATATTATTAAGGATCAGACATTTAACAATAGTTAATATACCAATATTCAGATATTATGCAAAAATAGAATGGGTTTTGCCATTTTTTATTGACTAGAATCTATTCATTAGCTTACCAAAAATTCGTTAATTGACCAAATCTAATTGTCAAAGCCAATTATAAATTCATTACGGAATATTTTGAATATAAGTGAAATCAAAATTGATTAAAAAACGATTAAACTTGAAAATACAATCAGTTTTAACGCAAGATAGCTTTGACCAGACAAACTGCAACAAGATCAAGATGATTTAAAATGACCTGCGTCTTGTCCTTGTACACGTTCCTTTTGTTATTGAAGATAATCAAAATTTAAATACGCCATGTTCTGGGAATGTCTATGAGAGGACTCAATGAATTTGGGGGGTTTTTTTGGTATGAAACAATATTTACTTTAGATAAATTGAAAATTTTAGGTCGAATACCAAGACATTTCCTCGGACGCAGGACTTGAAAGAAATATGACAACAAGAGGAACTGTAACATCAGTTGTCGTTTGCTCACTAACTCCAGGTCGAAGATACAAAATACAGTTGACAGCAGCGACAAGCAAGGGATATGGTGATCCTGCGATTCTGTTAGATTATACGGAGCAGGCAATACCAACAGATCCACCTCCACCGAAAGGGATTAACGTCACTGCCACAACTATTCTCATTACTATTGACCCAGTTGTCCTGACTACAGGGCCACTTACGGCTTATCAAATATACGTGCAGGACATAACATCTGGTTCTGGAAGACGAAAACGAGCAGCTGGTACCCCGCCAGGAGATATTACTGGCAAGCTCCTTCCAGATGAAGTTCTGACAACAACGTATTTCTATGTAGGAGATGGAAAAACATATAATGGAATAGAAAACAAACCTCTGCTTATTGGACGTAAATATGACATTTATTTACAAATCGTTAGTACATTGGAAGGTATTACTAAGTCTAGTTACAGTAAAATGGTGTTTTCTGCCACCCCTGCACAACCTGCCCCTGCTACTGCGGTTGCCTCCCCTGACTATACTGGAGTTATTGTTGCCATAATTGTGATTATAGTGTTAATATTGATAGCAATAGCAATTCTCTGCATACTCTATTGGTACAGGAAAAGGAATACTTATACCCCATATTCAACACATTTTGATGAATCGTTCAGCAATGGAATTTACAACCATGTTGATGATTACGATCCACACAAATACTGGAATACGATATATTCTCACAGAGAGAGTCGATATATTGTTGTAGGACGTGAGCTTCTGCCTCCCGACGGCAGTCAATACGGTATGAATGGTGTGGTGGAGGCAAAACAAAGTCCTCCAATCACCTTCCAGCAGGAATTTCACGATCTTCCTCATGGGCAATTAGCATCATGGAATACTGCTTTAAAAAGTAGAAACCAGAGAAAGAATCGGTTCCCACATTTACTACCATATGACCACTCGCGGGTAATTTTGCGCCCAGACGATAACTCTGCAGATGATTACATAAATGCTAACTATATTCACGGTTACCATAAGGCAAATGCATACATAGCTGCACAAAGTCCTTTCAATGAAGAGACCGTGCTTGATTTTTGGAGGATGATTTACCAGATGAACGTTTCTGTTATTGTTATGATCACAAACATCATGGAAGACCACATCGTAAAATGTACCAAATATTGGCCGGATCCAAGTCAAGGGAAGGTTTCATACGGCAATTTCTTCCTGGAACTAATTGATACACACGAGTTTGCCTCGTATGTTATACGGTCATTGAAGGTCAGGGCCAATGACACTTACAGCTCAACTAAAGTTGTTCATATCTTTGACTTTTGTTCGTGGCCAGACCATGGTGTTCTTAATGACCCTATACCTCTATTAGAAATGAGATTCAAGGTACGAGAGTATCACAGTGACTCTCCTGCATCACCACTTTTAGTTCATTGTGGCACTGGGGTCGGGAGAACGGGAGCTTACATCGCCATTGACAGCCTTTTGGAACAGTATGAAAGAGAAGGTCGTATAAGCGTTTCAGCATTTGTTAGGCGCATGCGGAAAGACCGAATTCAAATGGTGAGGACAGTAAAGCAATACATTTTTATCTATGATTCGATATTTGAAGACAAACACGCTGGAAAAACTAGAACTGGACTAGACTTAAAAGAGAAATATCATTTATTAACTAGAAAGAATCCAAAAACAAAACATTCCTATTTGAGGGACCAGTTTGAACTTTTATGTAGATACACACGGAAGTTGCATTCAGCAAATTGCTCAGTAGCATTATCGCAAGCAAATGTGGATAAGAACAGATTTCCCGACGTCGTACCGAATGATATGTACCGGGCCATATTGAATACCCCAGGAGGTGTTGGGCGGACGGATTATATTAATGCGTTGCTATTAGATAGCCACCGCAGAAAAGATCATTTTATTGTTACACAGACGCCGTTGCATACCACAATAATTGACTTCTGGAAGCTTGTTTATGATTATGAAGTGCATACCATTGTCATGATGGAAAATTATAAACATGAAGATGATACATGCGCAGAATATTGGCCGGAGGAAAAGAAAATGAAGCAATTTGAACCATTTTTTGTAGATAGCGTAGCTGTATACCAGCAAGATAATATTACAATTCGACATTTCAAAATTCACAGCATGTTGAACCCAAAGGTTCAAGCTAGAGAAGTTCGTCAGTTTCAATTCAATGCCTGGAATGATACAGACTTTGTTCCTAACTCTAAAGCTATGGTTTTAGACTTGATAGATCTCGTTAAAGATTGGCAGAATGTGTCATGTGACGACGAATGTCCAATTGTTGTTCACTGTAAAGATGGCGCTACACACAGTGGATTGTATGTTGCTGTTAGCAACATATGTGACGCCATGTTGGATGATGGGGATGTAGATGTCTTCCACACAGTAAAGCGTGCCAAGAAGAGGAGAACTCAGATTGTAGATCTCGTGGTAAGTGTTGTTAATAATCCATGTTTGATTTTATGCATTGTGAGAATGATTAAACTCAGATTGTAGATCTCGTGGTAAGTGTTGTTAATAATCCATGTTTGATTTTATGCATTGTGAGAATGATTAGAGTTATCTGTCCTCTCTGTGTTTTTATAGTCTGGATTCCCTTGAGTTCGTGAGATGAGAATGGATAACAGTTATTCCTTGCTGGTTTACACATATATGCCTTGTACAAAAAATAAAAGATATTATGTCATTATTGATGACCCTTTATTCCTTCTGCTTTTTGTTGATGTTTTTGCGTTTTTTATTATATAAGGTTAAATAAAAATGTCCTCGAAATATGTCTAATATTTCGGCGACCTTATTGCCACAGAAGTAGAAAAAGTCTCAGACGCAATAAATACTAATGAACCATATAATATAAAAATCATTTTTATATTATTTTTGTTTGGTTGATTAGAAACAATTGTATTTTTTTATATCTCTATTACAGGAACAGTATAGGTTCTGTTATAAAATATTATGGGATTACATGAATATGCGCATGCCTGGAGGCACCCTGACCAATATGATGGACCATACTCAAGCTGATAAACTGTACAACGTCGGTAGTCTGAGTTTGCCGTCATACACCTCTCACCTGGAATACTCTCAGTTTGACTACACATAAACTTTGTCTTTCTTAGCATGCTGGACATTGCCTTAGCATTTTCCTCAGTGATCAAGCTTTGGCTAAATATATTATCATTTAATTTACACTGTTCTTCGTTTGATCATGTAACTTGATGCATTCCCTCGAGATCATGTGACTTGTTGCATTCCCTTGAGCTCTTGATTTCATATTTAAGTGAAGGTAAAACAATATCTGAAACTGAGCTGCCATTATATTATTTTGCACTACAAACTGTTGTGTATGTATATTTGATTGTGTATTAAAGTTTAAGCAGAGATAATTTACAGTTTTTATCCAAAAATCATGGAATGATGAACTCAATATTTGGACCAAAAGGGTCTGACGAAAACCACCAAATATGAGCTTCTCTGAAATGAAAATTTTTAAAAAATTGAATATTCATGTCAAAAATAGGTAATTTTTCAATTCCGCAATGTTTTTTGTGTCATGACAAAAAAAAAACATCAACAAATTAAGATTAAATATAATAATATTTCATTATTTTCCGAACGATTTTAGCTGGATAAAGTTATTCTTTTAAGGATAAGTACAGGACCACATGATACCCTCTCATTTTTATTTGTGAAACATTATGGTTGAGGTTTTATATTGTATAAAACTATCGAATTGGTGCTTTAGAGATGCAAGGTTGTAGACGTGATTATACATTGTAGTTTTGCACTAGTCAACACAAATAATTCTATTTTAGTAAACTAAGTTGTCAGCTTTTACAGATTGTACAAAAATACTGTTTTATTGAAGTAAAGAAGCATCAGGTGCCCAATCTGGTAATATTAAACTTCTGTAATTGACATCATTTTACCTAAGTTTGACTTCCAACGAATTATTTTGTTTGATCAGACGATTTTGTGATAATAATATCCGTCCTTTATTATGCTTTATTTATATTTTTTTGTCTAGTTTTATATTTTTGTTGCATTTTGGTTTTATTTTTAATATCATTGTATTTCTTGATTTATTTCTTTCTGCATCTGTTTGGCTTCAAAATGTTACCGGATAAACAATTTATGGCCTCTTGTCCAAGGACAATGCTCAATGTATAAATAAACTTGCCTGTAATTTTTTTCATGTTTTATACTAAATAAAGAAAAGGGATTAAATTTGTGAAAATTTTTACAGTTACAGCTCTTTTCGTCTAATGGAGAAAAATCTTAACACACAAAAAATCAAGAAAAAACAGTGTGCTAACTTTAATTGGACAAGTTAATAAATAAACTCCTCTTTCGCTTATAAAACTGATAAAGCATTTTTTGTAAATTTTTCATTTATTTAAATCAGCTACCTTACTTTTGGTGCTAAAAGGCATGAATTAGCTAGCTCTTCCATTGCACTGCGAAAGTGAAGTGAAAAAATCCAATTATAAATGACATGTTAGCCATGTTAGCTAAAGCTTAAGTTGCAGAATGTAGTAAAGTAGCCAGTATTAGGAATTATTTGGTAAGAAATTTTACTCTGTATTTTATTCGATATTAAAATATGATCTTTGCCATTGGTTTTGTTTGCTTATTAACAGTTGAATGATGCACATCATTGGAAGGAAACGCCACAGTTCAATTTGTAAAGTATGCCATGGATTAAGGGAATTTCCCTTTTCATCTTAAAGAGATGATGCAAAACAACAGTCAACAACCACCGATGTCAAAAACTTACATGAATTGTCTGCGGGAAAGCAAGTATAACAACCACCGATGTCAAAAACTTACATGAATTGTCGGCGGGAAAGCAAGTATAACAACCATCGATGTCAAAAACTTACATGAATTGTCGGCGGGAAAGCAAGTATAACAACCACCGATGTCAAAAACTTACATGAATTGTCGGCGGGAAAGCAAGTATAACAAAAGAAGAAATTGGATACTTTCTACATAAATGTACTGAAGATTGTATCAGAAACCTCTTAGAATCAAATGCACAGTCATGACAGTACCATATTTGGCGTGATCTGATGGTGCTGTTACTAATAGTGCTTGTTACGAAAGTGTGGTGTAAAAACATTATTATGGTATGGACTCTGGTTTATTGTTGAAGACTCTAATGTGACTTGTAGAAGTTTAGATTCGATTGTCATTTGGTGGGTGGCTTTCTCATGGACAATTATGCCACTTCTCCTATTTGTATAATTATTACAACAAAACTTAATACAGAAAAGTTTTTCTACATATTCCGACCGGTCCAGTAATTTGAGAAAACAAAAGGAATCACATTTCATTGATGAGTGACTTTATTTTTTACATTCAAGTCCATTGAAGAACAGTTAAAGCAACAGCAACCATATTTTGTTTAGGTGAGGATACGTTCTTGCCAGTCTGCAAAATGGCATTTGACATCATTTAATGTCTCAACAACTATACTTGATCACCTAACTCACAATATGTGGTCTATACATGCTATAGTTGGGTTTTGCTGGATACTTGCCAGTCTGTTATATGCCATTTGCCTTTGACTTCATTATCGAGTATGAGTGACTTCATATTTATTACTTTCAAGTTCTCAAGTATATACTACCGAGGCAAACCATAGGTTAAAGGTTAGATGTCTTTACCCTTTACCTCATTTTTATGATGAGTGAATTGTAAAATATACTACACGCTATCATATATAAGTCCATTGCTCAACATTTGAAATACCTAGACTTAGCTTAGACTTAGTTTTTTTCTTCTTTATTTGTTGCATCCCTTATGGTCTTTATTGGAAAGGTTATATAGAAGGGTTGTTCAAACAACAAACGATTTATATCAGTGGTCATCTGTGATGCAATTATTTCTTCTGAACAGGGGTGAATAATATTTTCCAGATCACTTGCTACTGATATTATTTTAGTTAAAACATTTATTTAGCTTTGCCTTTTGTAGTTTTCCTGTTATCAACAGTGTGACAAAACAACAACACCAATTAAAAAAACACACAGCACAAAACAAACAAAAAACAACAGCAGAAAATAAACCCTAAAAACTAAGAGTACTGATTAAACTCATTCAGTCGATCCACAGAACGAAGACACTTACGAATTAGGCAAGATAACCGACAATTTAATTGCTGTTTCTGACAGCCAGTATAATATCAGAACACGATTGGTCGAATACCTGGTTTTCTTCAAATAGCATTTCGAGCCTGATCTAGTGTATGAAATTTATTATAAGTGGAGGAAACCAAGACCTCGTGCAAATGCTAAAATTGCAAGGATCAACACCATGTAGAGTAATATGTAAAATAAATCTACCGGTACTAATCAAGTTTTAAAAAAAGATGAAAGAATTATACACGAATTAGCTTTGGAATAGTTTATAAGGCAGCCAACAATGTAGTGATTGTCATCTTCAATGCATTACTTACGAGAGAAAATTCATTATTCTATGCAGAGCTGTGTCGTAATTGACACAAAAACTGCCCGGACAGGCATATGTTGCTTCATCTATCAATATATTTTACGCTCGACACCACAATCTTGTGGGTCGGTATGGAATATCTGTGTTATAGATGAAGACGGAAAATTCCTTGTGTATTTGCGGAGTCAACCAAAAGCAGGCTGATCACTTTCTGTGCCTATAGGTTGTAATCGCATGAACCCTTCCCCTTTACCCTTAATTGACTAATACCGGATTGGAAAATGGACAATGCGACATGTGGGAACTGCCTATCCTTCCAAGACACCCCCGGTTTTTGGTGGAGTCCGCACTTTGCAAAGTTGTTTGTCTCTTTTTAGTTTTATATACACTCTCTCTTGTTACGTCTTGTCCATATTAACGAGTTTGGCTTTTATGTCGTCTGTCGTCCTGTTGTCTGGCTTTTCGGTTTTTTTTCGGCTTCCTCTAAATATTTATTACATTTTATTCATCATATAAAGATTTAAAGTAAGTTCAAACTGAAAAGCTTCAAGCGATGTCAAATAAAACCCCTTATAGGTTTGCAGAACCACAACAATATTAACTGTTCTCCTTAAAATGTACTGTTTTCAATGAAAAACCCAGCTCATCATCCAATCTTTGATAAATTAAGTCTTACCATAAAGAAACATAAAGAAACGAAGTTTTAGAAAAACTCAATACCGTTGCCTTTTCTACACTTTACTACTCTCTCACACAACCTTATCAAAGTGATTGGTAAATCTTGCTAAAGAGCTTTAATAAATTTAGTTTGGGATAACTACCGCAGATATGATGTAGGCGTTTAATTTCTCGCTTGACTGTAAGCAAGACTGTTTCGTCAAACTCGTCGGTATTCCTTTGATAACCAACTGTGCACTTTTTGTGGCTTCTATTTTCTTTACTTTTATGAATCAGTCTTCATGGCAAGACTCAAAGTAGGTAAAGTTAAAAATTAATATTTTCAATTACACTGAAAACAGAAATCTTGACAACATAAACATTGTACTTACTTTTGATAATCTTGAGTTGATAATTATGTTAAATGTATATATCTTTCTATAATAAAGAGCTTAAACCTAAAAAATTTATTGGTAATAGCCAAAGGAGTAGGCACGTTAAGGCCCATTTTTTGCGCAAATTTTAGATTTTGTGACAGAATAATAAGTTATTGTGAAAATGTTGTTTAAAACTCGTATTATAATAATTCATTACTTTTTCTTGTATACTTTTCGTCATTTCGACAAAATGAAAGCGTATATGTGACTATTTTGACTAGAATTTAACATTTTCGGTAAAAATCCTCAATTTTGTCAGGTGTTTCGTTCAAAATAAAAAACATCACGAAGATATTTTAACCAAGCATTTGTACTTAATAGATCTTGTTTACAAAGTTTGGTTGTTATGTTTTAGTGCGATCTTTATCAAAATCGACACAACAGTATCAAATATTGCATCAAATTAATTAATTTCTTAGTATTTTTTTAAGCATTTTCTATGTGTCATGTGACCACTATAGAACTAATTAAACTAAAAATTCTGTTGGATGTTCTTTTAATAGACATTATTCAATGCAAAAAATATAAAATAATAGACATTAGCCAATTTTCATTTTTTAGCTAAATTCTTGGGCCAAAAATGCCGGGGCCTTAACGACCATCGTTCTTTAAAACCTTAGGTGTAACAAAAAGTTAAATTACCAACTTTCCGTTTTTAGATGCAAGGGAACGACCATATAACTGTAAGAGGGGTTTGTGTTTTTCTCAGACAGATTTTTTTTATGAGTCGCATTTTTTAAAATTTATTATTACGCTGTAAGGGGGATACTGGCTTTAGAATATTTTTTATTTAACCTGCTTGTGCAGAATTTTTTTTATGAAGTTGGGCATCAGAATATTTTTCGTGAAAAACCATACCCCCTCTAGAGTTAAATGGTCATTCCCTAATGTTCCTGTAGCCGCATCATTTGGCGTATACACTTTGAAATAACTTGTACAAACCGTATGTTATATATAACTTATATTAATGACATATATGTTCTACGAAGTAAGGGAGTGTTTGGGTATCCGGAAAAATAATTTAACCTCGCCATGCTATATCTCTCTACCAAGGCAGTCAATTTAGCCATGGTTTTTTTTTTTTATCTTTGCGTGTGTATGTTGTCTGCCATCCTCACAATGTCAGAGGTCGTGTGGTTCTCTGCGTCAATTAGGTCTTGGCTTGTTGTTGGTTAATGAGTGGTGTGCTTTGTTGTTACTTCTGTTGTACTATTATAGACTTAGTATTGACATCGATGTTATAGAATTTTTTTGTGAACAGGACCACTGCCATTAAAACTTGGTAACAAATAAGATACACCAATTCATAATGGAGATTGTTGTACTTTTGTAGACTTAGTTTTGACATCGATGATATGGATTTTTTGTGTGAACAGGACCATTGCCATTAAAACTTGGTAACAAATAAGATACACCAATTCATAATGGAGATTTTTATAAAAGGCTTTACCTCATATAATCTTAAGAGACACGGGAAATCGTTAATTTAGTTTTTTTTCATTTTATTTTTTTTAAATCTAGGCTTTATGGAAGCTATGAAATATCATATAAACTAACATGGATATACATGCTGCATGACTGCCGCTATACATTAAGATGAAAATTCGTGATAAAAAGATTATTTGAATTATTTGTTCTAATCTGGGAATCCCAGTTCTCATGTGTCGTTCATTTACAGGCGTTTGTCAATTCCAATACACGTAAATTAATATTAGTCAAGTATAAAGCAAACAAAACTGGACCATGTCGACATGTTGTAGCACATTTTTCAAATTTTAAAATAATCTGACTCTGTACAAAAATGACAACTAGATTAATTTCGAAAGTTGTATAACATTTAATGAACTCTTCAATTCATCAAATATTTAATCATTTAATTCTTTTTACAACATAGCACTTGAGTAACAGGAACGGACAAACATATTGACATCATGTTACGTACGTTGTGTACCACCATTGTCTTTTGTAACATTTTTTGTTACTCTAACTGCCACCAAAACAAACGGCGACTTTCAGCGTTTTTCCTATGATGGACTCAGACCATACAATTGCGGTGTCCATGGAATCCTCGGATTTTTTTTGTCATCTAGAATCCACTTATCCCAACGAAAATGTATTCCTTTTATATTTGATTAGCATTGTAAACTAGTGACTATGTGCGACTCTTTTTCCACCAAAATGATAATTATTTCCGCTTTAATTAGAACAGTATTAGCCATACTTACGTGGTTTCGACGTAAACTTTCTTTTGTTAATAACATTTTGTGCATTATTCAAGATTTAAAAGTCAAACTCCTTCCTTTTCGAAATTATTAGAAACGGGCCCTTTCACGTAGATCAAATTACTGGAACCGGGCCCATTTCAGCTTTATTGCAGGCACCGGACCCTTAATGATGTTTTGTTTTTGCTTTCAGGAAAAGGAAAAGGAAATCTGCATTATGGTTACATAAACTGAAAAAGTATAGTGGCAGTATTAAAATAATAATCAGCAATTCAAAGGTGGAAACTCCTAAAAATATATTTGATCCAAATGAAAATAAATTTAGTTATACGCCCTTCAAACGAAAGCCAACTAACAATATAAGACAGAGAGGGAAGAAGAAATTATTTGGACCAAAGTCCACTGAACAAATTGTTAACCAGCTCATTGAAATTGTCCCTGCAGTAGTTTGTATAGATTGAAGAAAGTGAACCTTCTGTGAGGCCTTGTTATACTCTTTTCACCTAGCTGATACTATACAATTTAAGTTAAATCATAGTTAAACTGTACCGAAGGAAATGAACAAGTTTTATCTTTTCTGCCTATTAATTTGGTTTTTTAGTCCATCTGGTGGACCTGGGAATTGTATTGAACTCATACTGGTAGCTTTATCCATTTTGTCCCTGAGACCGCACTAAGACCCATATGAAAAAGAAAATGTACAGTGTATGCGCCAATCATACGACTGCCTCGTGAAAACAATATAAGATAGTAAAATGATATCGTTAGAAAGAGCCATATCAAACAGGCTTAATTTTAATAATATAATTAAAACTACTACAAATCACATGAAAAAAAAACAGATCTTATTGCACTCTTACAGTTACTGATATTGAATTTATATCAATTGCAAAATAAGAGTTAAATCTAACAGAACATTTCACATTTATATATTTATATTCGATGGCGATAACGTAACTACTAATTAAGTATGACAGACGGTCCGGCGGCGACAGCAATATACCTGAAATTTCAATAAGAAGTACGTATAGTATCCAAAACAGATAATGACTAAATATATATTATCAACATCACAAAGGGTCCGGTGCCAGGTTTCTTAAACGTCCTAAAGGGTCCGATTCCAACTATATTGACAATAAATTACGTTTTTTCCGCTCTGAAGGTTTCCTAAAGATTATTTGTTTTCTCTTGACAACATTTGATGTAAAACCATAACCTGTAAGTTTACTTATTGGATATGGAACCCGAATAGCTTAGAAATAAACAAAAACATCATCACTTTATTCACTCGATCGCATAACATGCGCGTTCATATTATTCTTTAATTTGTTGAACCCCAACTGAATTACAAGCCTAATCCTTCGATTTTGATCTTGTCAGTTATACTTTTGTTCCGTGTTACAATTCATAAATACCTTACATTGTTCTAAAACGTGATAAATATACTTTTTTCTGAGGAGCGTGAACTTGACTTACCAATAAAGTGTGTTAACTGGTGTTTCTTTTGTTGCATTTTTCACCAGGAATGATTTTGGAAAAAGACCATCAAAATCAGATAAAAATCTATATTAAACATGTTTTACAAAATTGAATTCCACCGACCCCTTTAATCTAAAAATGGTAAGAGATAGAGAGATATGTTGACATTCTACTGAAAGCTCTCAGTAGGACGTATTGAATGAAAAAAATCTGATCAAACTCTGAAGAAAAACAAACATTTTCCTCATCACCCCAAAAATGACGCAAAATTACACTTTTCGGACAATTTTACCACTTTTATCTTAAAACCGATAAGAGATAGAGAAAATTTGTTGTCATGCATTTGAAAGCTATCAAGTCAAAAATTCCATCAAAATCCGATCAATAATAAAGTTTTCCCATTCCCCACAAAATGACGCAATATTACACTTTTTAGCCACTTTGACCCCTTTTAGCGTAAAAACGGTAAGAGAAATCAAAAAAACTTTGACCTACTATTGGAAGCTCTCAATTTCATCAAAATCCGATGAAATAAAAATATCTCATCGCCTTCAAAATCACATTTTGGCCCCTTTGACACCTTTTATATAAAAAGCGTCAATGCTACAAAGAATCCCTGGAGTAGCATTGTCCTCGTTCCAACAAGCAATCATTTAAAGCAAACCCCGTTCAAATCAGATAGATAATTAAAAAGTTCACAATTTGAAGATCGACCAAAAGCCTCTTTTTGCAACTTACCTCGAAGGTGTGAGAGATACCAAATATCTTTTGACATATTAAAGTGACAGTGAAAGCACTCACCGAGGACAATCTAATGAAAAAATTCCATCAAAATCCGACGAAAAATTTAAATTTTCCCTTACCAAAACAAAATGACATTTTGGGGTCCTTTCAACCCCGCTTTAAAACACAGTATTTTTTTAAAGATACAAGTACAAAAAAATGCTTGGCGTAACTTTTTCTGGTTTTTTTTTCACAAGGAATCAAATGGGAATAACCCCGTCAAAATCGGATTATAAATGACAAATAAAAAAGATTTGAAAATTTGGGCGTGGCCAATTTTCACCCCCCTTGTGTAACTCAAAACGGAAAGAAATAGAACATGGCGGGAGGATCTCGAGTCTGTTTGATCGTGTTTTTGACAAGTAACACAATAAAAAAGAACCCATCATAATTGGATTTTAATTAAAAAAAATGACTGAAAAAATATTAATCAACCCCTCTAGGCACTTATTTATATACATGTCCGGTCTGTGTTTGAAACCCTCCGGGTCTAGATTTACACAGACCGGGCATAGATAGAAACAAGTGCCTGTGCTTTTAGTCCCTCGTAAAAACGGAGGGGCCGGGGTGGGTGGGATGGGGTAGCTGGAAACACCGAATCAATTAAAAAACTATACTTCATACTAGGGATCAATATGTCAAAAACAAAATCGGTTCACCACATCGAAAGATAAGCAAACCTTTGTGTCCACAAACAAAAGACACCGACGACGCCGTAAACTGGGTATCCGGTTGTATACGCTTCTCTCTAAAACCTATGAACAACGTGTACATGTGTACCAGTAGGAAGTCGATAGCCGAGAACCAGGATAAGTCTTTATGGATGGTTCATGTAATGGTAACCATGGTCCTTGTGGGTTGGGAGAAGATATTTTCTATCAAGAAGAAGAGATTAAAATCAAGAAGCCAGCATCAAACAGAGTATCAATCCTTCTTGTAGAACTTGTGTACATATAGATCATACTTTATCATGGTGTCAGCAGACAAATAAATTGTGTTCTTTAATTTCGTCTAGAATAGGATTATTAACACGTCTTAAATTGTATATTCCTGTTAAAGGTTTATGTATGTTCTACAATGGGTATATACTTCCACTTTTTGATTACTGTTGTACCATCTGGGGAGAAACAACAAACTCTAATTTGGAGAAGCTATTTAAACTTCAAAAAAGAGCTGCGAGAATTATTTTGGATGCTCAATATGATTCCCCGTCAAATCCCCTTTTCAAAGAATTAGGATGGTTGACATTTCATAATAGGATAAAGTACCATATAGGTGTATTGATGCACAAGTGTATGAACAATAACGCACCTAGTTATTTATGCGAAATGTTCAAATCTTGTTCTGATTCAACAGTTTATTCTCTACGTTCTACAAAAACTAATCGTTTATTCATCCAAAGACCGAACACAAAGGACAAGGTATGATAAGGGCCGTTTTTGGCCCCCTTTTCAAAGTTACTCATATTTACATCAATGATAGTGTACATCTCACTATTAAAGAAAATTAACATTTTTTGTTGTTAACCCTATGAGATGGTTGCCCAGCAACGGAAATGCTTAGCAACTGCAAGTCTATTAAAATAACAAGTTTTATTTAAATAATACCATGCAATATCAGAAGAGAAGTGTTCAGTTTTGGCAGGTAAGTGTGGAGAATAAAATAATCTTTCTGAATTTTAATATATGGTTTCATTATTCACCCTTAGTAACCGACAGATTCCCTAGCAACATATTAATATTAAGTAAAATATCTTTAAATATTTAAAGTTTAAGAATTTTAACTGTGTATTTAAGTTGAATTTTACAATTTTGTTTGTTTGATTGTTAAAAAACTGATTTTGTTTGAAATATTTCAAAATATTGTTTACCTAGCAACTATATTTTTCCTTAGCAACAGGTTAGTTTATATGCTAATTTTTACATATATGATGATTTACCTTATTTAACAACAGCCAATCTGTTAACTAATGAATAACAGTCGAACTGTATATTAATTAAACAATTATGTTTTACTTGCCTGATTTTTTCACTAAAATATTGTTAACTGGTAGTGTTAAGAAACCGGTTCGTCCATATATCCATGGGTTAAATAACATTACGTTGGAGATTGTAACATAAGATATCGACTGGAGGTGAGTTGTTTTATTTTCTCTAAAGAGCAGGATCCATAACATCGTCTTGACATTTTTTTTTGCAAATCTACAGGTTCATATGTGAAAATGAAACGTAACCAATTTGGGAAGTTTCTATTAAAAAGGGATGTGGAAGGGAAATAATCATAAGAAAGTCGACAGATATTTAGAAAATATGCACTTTAACATGCCAAAAATGTGTTTGTTTGCTATTTTAATTTTTGTATTGGTTTATCCAGCGGAGTTATATAACAACAAACTCCATTCAAATATAGCCACATGAACTCTCGTTTTCAATATACCAGACCCTCTAACATTTTTTTTTGTTTATTTGGTATTGATCAAACACCAGGAACATCAATTTGAGTTAGCATGATGTATTTCATTTAGTCATCAACACAACATAAGCTTGAAAGGCGAAGTAAAAAAAAACAAAGGTAAAAAAAGTTAAAGTGTGTTGGATGTATGCATATCTAAATTGTCTATTCTAATGTTTTCCTTTTCTGGTCAGATTATGATTTAAGTGTGTTCCAATGAAAGTGGACCGCTTCCTAGTTTTAATGGTTAGCGTGCTCGCCTCGAGTGCGGAAGGTCGTGGGATCGATCCCCGTCCGGGTCAAACCAAAGACATTAAAATTGATATTTGCTGCTTCTCCGCTGAGCACGCTTTATTTAGGAGTAAGAGCAAAGACTGGTCGGCCAAGAGACAGAATAATGTGTAAAGTGGCATGTCTTCCTGCGGACTGTTGCTTTCGTGAGCTAGCACGTTAAAAATCCGGCTCGGTGTCGGACTAGTACAAAGCAAAGTTTATGTATCATCATTCATTAATATGTTCTCGTCCTAAATATGCATGAAATATTTCCCACTGGACGTTAAGCAACATTCAATTCATAAAGTAATGCAATGAGAGTGTATTTTGTTATTTCTATAGAAGTATAATTGAAAGGAATATAAAGATACCAAAGGGACAGGCAGAAATTTTAGGTCAAGACAGACCAAACCAAAAACAAAATGAAAGGCAAACATCATTACACCAATAACTATGCAGTGTCGTGTTGCTCAGTAGTCAAAATACAAGATAAGCATAATGAATTTTGATAGGTTATATGCGCATTTAAAGGAGTAACCTCAGTAGACCTGAAGTACTCGAATCTAATAAAAAAACGAAATTGGCAGCCAAATCCAGCGTTAAAGCCATTTTTTGAGTGCCATACACGAAATTAACCATTTCGAAGTTATTTTGGGAATTATATATTTAAAAACCCTAGATTTAATATCAATTTCCATTCAGTTTAAAACTATTCATTTGCAATGTAATTAGAAACAGCTTTTTGTATTTCATCCTAATCCTAATAATCCGCTGAATGTTATTGAAATAAGTACAGATATTTTTCCTTATTTTTTAAAAAGAAAATATAGCAAAAGTATTGTGTCCAACAAGGCCAGCAGCATTTATGAATTCAGACATAAAACGTGTATATTTGCGGAAGGCTGTTTTAGCGTTCCCCCTTTAGGAAAATGAGACAACAAATGAGAAAAATCACTGCACTGTCTCAAGACAATTTTTAATGAACTTCAATACATTAAATATAAGGAAAAGCAAAACAATCATTTTAGTTGGTAACATCCATAAAATGACAAGGCTCTCTATAACTATGAAACGCTAATATTCTTCACAAAATGATATCACGACCAGAAAACCTTACAACATATTTTGCCTGTAGTTGAAAAAGCTTATGTTAAGCTAACGACATATCAAATTCTGTTAAAATTACATTCAAAGTTACATTAAAAGCACTTCTCATGAATAAATTCAGAAACCAGGTCTTCCAGGAAAAATACCAAACTATTTCCAAACAGAAAAGTCAAGACGACTTAAAAGGATGTTTTGACTACAGATGGACGGTTGGTAGACAACATAGAAACCATAGGGCAATATTAACCAGTTTGATCATCAGTTTTGGGAAATGACCTTGCTAAAATAATACCTGCTGAATGTGATATCAATTATCAATTTACTGTTATATGTTCAATATCAAGACCTTATATTAAAATATAACAGACAGACAAAAACGAGGACATTGGACGCAGTGATTAGAACCCTGTCTGTTTTCGGTTAGGTTGGTAAGGTAAAGACTACTCTTCTGGACCAGAACTGATGTCACTCTCATTGTCAGTGCTTGGAATATTAGATGCATCAAGTATGGATTCGGTCTTCTTTT
>JAULBM010032286.1:0-11033 GCA_032357055.1 Geukensia granosissima
ATACTAATGTGCCTGTCCCAAGCCAGGAACCTGTAGCCCAGTGGTTGTCATTGTTTTATTAGTCATTTATTGTTATAAGTTCACCATTTTTTGCTTTGGATTAGGTCGATTGTCGTGCTTTATGTATAGTTTCACAATTTGCATTTTGGGGCCTTTTACAGCTTCCGTTATTGGTGTGGAATCTGGTTCATTGTAAGGCCATAATGGCCTGTAGAAGTTTTAAATTCTACTGTCACTTGGTAGGTGGCTGTCTCATGGACAAATTATGCCACATCTCCTATTTTTATAAAACATTGCCTTGTCTTGTAGATTACTGGTGAAATTCAAAGAGAGAGAATTTTCAGCAACCTTGGTTTTTATAAAGAACTCTCTGTGAGTGATGTATATACCGGTAGGACTGTCAACAATAATATAATCATACAGCATATTTTACCTGTAGCATGTACAATAAAGATAAATCCACATCATACTGTTTGCTGTTTTTTTTTCAGTTAATTCAGTCAAATAAACAAATAGTTATATCACTAAATTTTAAGTCACATAAAAATTCCTATAATTGATGATTGATTTTATATATCCATGAAATATTCATAACCTTAAAAACACTGTGTTTCACATTATTGAATAATTTCCCAAATAACAGCATGTCTATCAAATATTTTTAACATGTTACTCTATATCTACATATTAGAACTTGTTTGACTAAAAACTTTAATCATCTAGATTATTACAATGAAAATCATAAGCTCATTTTGAACTTAATTGTAAATTTGCCATAATAGGTTTAAAAATTGGCAAATATTAAATATTATCAAGACAATGTAATATGGGGTCTAAAAATAGCAAAGACACTGACTGATCTGTTAATTCTTTTTTGCAGGGACATGAGGGATAGGTCAGTTTACAAATTCACTGATTATTAAATATTTCACATTAATAAATTTGTCAAAGTATTTGATCAATTTGTAAACATGGTAAAGATAATTTTGCAGGTAATTTGAACATGCATAGGCTTGAATAACAAGATTATTATTGAATGATTTAAAGATTAAAAATGTACTTCATATTAAATGGCAATAAAAGAGAATATTGGTAAACATATATATATAGTCTAATATATAGTAAATTATTTAAAATGAGGAGCCAAAGTTTTTTCTTCAACCTCCATTACTGAATATTTGGCCACAATATTGTCTTTGTATGACGTCGGCTATTCAAACTGTTTAAATTCAAGCAACTTTTGGTTGGGTTTAAATCGGCCCTGTACGCAAGCCTGTCATAATATTGTGCAGACTGATCGGCATTAGTAAATTGTAAACTTATTCCCTAGGAAACGGCGTCGTTTACCTGGATACAAAAACACATTTTCCGGCAAAAATTACAACAGGTGCGAGTTGTTAAAACTACACACACTACGTCACTAAAACTCCTAAATTTGTTTCTTTTTGTGTTAAAAAAAATAAACTATACATTCCTCACCTTTATGATCTGAAATAAGTTGCAAAAATCATATTTTTGTGTAAGAGTCTCTGGTAAACAAATCACATTTTTGTAAACGTCCCTGGTTCCGGTGTCGTATTAAATTAAAACTACCTATGAAAATTTGCTACCGGAAGTTGTTGGTAGGGAATTTTAATATAGCGGAGCTATTAAAATAAGGCTACCATTAAATTATGCTTCCGATAAAACAAAGACGAATAATGAATAAGATTTATCTCCCGTTATATGTTTCTTTGGAAAGTTTTATTTTTTGTATGCAAGATCTGTCAACGTCACAGTAAGCAAAAACAGGGATGTATATAACAGATAATATATAATATGTATACAATATGTTTGGGAACGACTATTTAACTTTAAAAAAGGAGGGGGTGTTATGTTCTTTTTCCTAAACTAATATTTTGATCCCCAATTTGATGAAAAAAATATTATAGTCAAACAGATGACAAAACAATATTCTTAATTTCAAAATAATAATTTGATTAGTAGTGTCAAAAAACTAAATAAAAAATGTTCGTGCTATGCATAAAAATCCCTCTTTGAAGTTAAATGGTTGCTCCCTTACGATGCTGCTTTCAGCTAGTAATCTATGTAAATTAGCTACCTTACTATAGACAGTTAAAATGCTGCTCTCAGATAGTAAATTATTCTATGTAAATTAGAGCTCTACCCTACTAAAGACTGCCTAGATGACTCTCAGATAGTAATCTATGAAAATTATCTACCCTATTATAGACAGTCTTTGATGCGGCTCTCAGATAGTAATCTATGAAAAAAGCTACCTTACTATAGAAGTCTAAGATGCGGCTCTCAGATACTATTAAAATTAGCTACCCTAGTAAAGATAGTCTTAGATGCGGCTCTCAAATAGTAATCTATGAAAAGTAGCTACCCTAGTATAGACAGTCTTAGATGCTGCTCTCAGATAGTAATCTATGAAAATTAGCTACCTTACTATTGACAGTCTTAGATGCGGCTTATGAAAATTAGCTACCCTAGTATAGACTGCTTAGGTGCAACACTCAGATGGTAATCTATGAAAATTATCTACCCCAGTATAGACAGTCATAGATGCTGCTCTCAGATAGTAATATATGAAAATTAGCTACCCTAGTATAGAAGTCTTAGATGCAACTCTCAGATGGTAATCTATAAAAATTATCTACCCTGGTATAGACAGTCATAGATGCTGCTCTCAAATAGTAATCTATGAAAATTGGCTACACTAGTATAGATAGTCCTAGATGCAGCTAGTATTCTATGAAAATTAGCTACCCTAGTAAAGACTGCTTAGATGCAACTCTCATATGGTAATCGATGAAAATTATCTACCCTAGTATAGACGGTCTTTGATGCGGCTCTCGGATAGTATAATCTATGAAAATAAGCTACCTTACTATAGACAGTCTTAGATGCGGCTCTCAGATAGTAATCTATGAAAATCAGCTACCCTAGTATAGACTGTCCAAGATGCAGCTCTTAGATAGTAATCTATGAAAATTAGCTACCCTAGTATAGACAGTCCTAGAAGCAGCTCTCAGATTGTATTCTGTGAAAATTAGCTACCCTAGTATAGACTGCTTAGATGCAACTATCAGATAGTAATCTATGAAAATTATCTACCCTAGTATAGACAGTCATAGATGCTGCTCTCAAATAGTAATCTATGAAAATTAGCTACACTAGTATAGATAGTCTTAGATGCTGCTCTCAGATAGTAATCTACGAAAATAACCCACCTTAATATAGACTGCTTAAATGATGCGGCTCTCAGATTGTAATCTATGAAAATTTGCTACCCTTGTAAAGACAGTCTTAGATGTGGCTCTCAGATAGTAATCTATGAAAATAAGCTACCTTACAGTAAACAGTGTTAGATGCGACTCTCATGTAGTATTCTATAAAAATTAGCTACCTTACTATAGACAGTCTTAGATGCGGCTCTCAGATAGTAATCTATGAAACTAGCTACCCTAGTATACACACGGTCTTAGATGTTGCTCTCAGATAGTAATCTATGAAAATAAGCTACCCAAGTATAGACTGCTTAGATGCAACTCTCAGATAGTATTCTATGAAAATTATAGACAGTCTTTGATGCGGCTCTCAGATAGCAAACTATGAAAATTAGCTACCTTACTATAGAAGTCTAAGATTTGGCTCTCAGATAGTAATGTATTAAAATTAGCTACCTTACTATAGAAGTCTTACTTGCGGCTCTCGGATAGTAATCTATGAAAATTAGCTAACCTTAGAAAAGACTGCTTAGATGCGGCTCTCTACTATCCATGAAAATTATCAAGCCTAGAATAGGCTGCTTAGGTGCAACTCTCAGATAGTAATCTATGAAAATTAGCTACCCTAGTAAAGACTGCTTATATGCAGCTCTCAGATAGTAATCTTTGAAAATTATCTACCCTTGTATAGACAGTCTTTGATGCGGATCTCAGACAGTAATCTTTTAAAAGTTAGCTACCTTCGTTACTATATACAGTCTTACATGTCTTAGATGCGGCTCTCGGATAGTAGTCTATGAAAATAAGCTACCTTAATATAGACTGCTTAGATGATGCGGCTCTCAGATAGTAATCTATGAAAATTAGCTACCTTACAGTAGACAGTCTTAGATGCGACGCTCATGTAGTATTCGGTGAAAATTAGCTACCCTAGAAAAGACAGTCTTAGATGCGGCTCTCAGATAGTAATCTATGAAAATTAGCTACTTAACAGTAGGCAGTCATAGATGCGACTCTCATGTAGTAATCTATGAAAATTATTTACCTTGCTATAGACTGTCTTAGATGCGGCTCTCAGAGAGTATTCTACGAAAATTAGCTACCTTAGTTAAGACTGCTTAGATGCAACTCTCAGATAGTAATCTATGAAAATTAGCTACCCTAGTAAAGACTGCTTAGATGCAACTCTCAGATAGTAATCTATGAAAATTAGCTACCCAAGTAAAGACTGCTTAGAAGCAACTCTCAGATAGTAATCTATGAAAATTATCTAACCTAGTATAGACAGTCTTTGATGCAGCTCTCAGAAAGTAATCTATGAAAATTAGCTACTTTACAGTAGGCAGTCTTAGTTCCGACTCTTATGTATTATTCTATGAAAATAAGCTTCCCTAGTATAGACTGCCCTAGATGCAACTCTCAGATATTAATCTATTAAAATTAGCTACCCTAGTATAGACATTCCTAGAAGCAGTTCCCAGATAGTATTCTATGAAAATTAGCTGCTTAGATGCAACTCTCAGATAGTAATCTATGAAAAGTAGCTACCTTACTATAGACAGTCTTAGATGCGGCTCTCAGATAGTAATCTATGAAAATTAGCTACCTTACTATAGACAGTCTTTGATGCAGCTCTCAGATAGTAATCTGTGAAAATTAGCTACCTTACTATAGACAGTCTTTGATGCAGCTCTCAGATAGTAATCTATGAAAATTAGCTACCCTAGTAAAGACAGTCTTTGGTTCATGTCTGTTATATTTGTTTTTCGTGACTTGTTTTATTAGAATTTATCAGTCTTGTCCCCCCAACCAGTATAAAAGTAGCATGGTTTTCGGGATTTTAAAATAAGCTCGCGATATAAAATCTGTACCCCTATATTGAGTGTCATCATCTATGTCTGATTGGTCACCACGATATCAAATCGCACGGTTGGGTGTCTTAATTAATTGATAGAATCTGGAATCATTTTGGCGCACATAATTTCATCCTATATGTCATCTTATTTTTTAAGGACCTGGGTTTGAATTTGTCTCCTAATTTTCTCATTTTTCGCTGAGTTACATTAGTCGCTAATTTTCGCTACAAAAAATAGATAAAACTCAGATGAGTGATACATGTACAAGGGGTAGAAAGTGTTACGACCAAAGTAGGCTGGTACATAGGGTTATCCGATTCTTATATTTTTATTTGTGTAGTAAATAGTGGTGAATCAATCCGTTGAAACGAAAGGGGAAACCGAAGATCTAGTAAAAAGAAAATAGATACAAGATAATAAAAAATATAAAAATAACCAGCGAACTAGAACACCACAGAAGGACAGTGGACACAAAACAACGAAAGAAGAAGGAGGATAACTGAGCAGTTCCAATAAGTATGTGTATCAACTCCAATATACTGAGACAAATATTCCGCATGAGAAGAACAAAATTTACACATACACTTATGGAACCATCTTCGCTAGTCAAAGGTTACGATCCACTCCCCTCCTCTACAGAGAGAGAGGGGAATGGATCGTACCCTTTGGCTAGCAAAGGCATTGTCGGAAAAATGAGATGTCGGAATAAAGGGATTTCGGAATAATGGTCTTTTGTAGTAATGGACTGTCGGAATGATTGGGCAATGCTGTTATTCCGACGCTCCATTAGTCCGATACACCATTAGTCCGACAGCCCAATAGTCCAACGCCCCATTAGTGCGACACCCCCAATAGTCCGACATTGAATAATTGAACAATATTTTATATAAATAATCTTTATTTCAAGAGAATAACCCCATTAGTTAAGAACTAATCCCTTGAAATAATAATAACATATTCACACAATGTTTAAGATATCAAAAGTTTGCTTAATGTCCAGTGGCAAATTTTACATGCATGCATGCTCAGGTCAATAAATAGAATAGGTATAGGTCCTGTAACAGATGCTATCCGCGATGAAAAAAGGTCAATAAAAACTTGGACTGCGACTGGACACTCAGAATTTTGAATATTGACAGGAAATTGCATTGCAACGGGCTCAGACAAAAGCCACCGACAGCCCCTCAAGGAGTTGTTGCAATGGTTCTTAACCTACACTGAGATTGTTACTCTCTATATTGTTATAAATTGGGGTGGTTCAGTTCATTTTTGCTGTATAAGTGCATAAGAAATTATTATGTACTTCATACCATTGATTTTCTTCTAAAATCAATGTCAACTTTTCATGATATAAGCCTTCTGGCATTTCAAATGAATTGGGAATATTTAATCATGATCATTTCAGTAACGACAAACTCATGTTGTTATATTATTGGCTAACAGGAGATTTTCTTATAAATTTCAAAGTGCGGTAAATTTCAACTTTGTACTTGCAAAACGTTCTAGAACAATTTTTAGCTATTTTCTATGGTGCCAAGATGGTGCTATTTTCTACTGGGTAAAGAGGATCGTAAAACAAGATTTCTCTTATCTATACATTCATTTAAGATGAATTAAGATAGCTTTTTTGGCGGTAGTTCTCGAAATTCCTTTGTAAATAAGAACTTTGTTTCCATTTTGTGAACTTTCATTTTCACTCGTTCACTTCCGTTAACGGTACTTTTTATTATTCAATAGTTAAGGGTTTATTGCAGGGAATATGTTACAAAAGTGAATATTACATGCCAAAATCGGCCCTTAGGCTGATATAGCTAACTCGGGTTAATACAGCATGTGATACAGATTTTGGCATGTTATGTTCATTATATCATATACTTAAACCATAAATATAGTTACATACCTGTTATTGTTAACACACTAAATATGGCCTGAATATTCTACTTCATCTGATTGAACTGAATTCAGGGTTGTCATTGATGTATTTAAAGGAGAAATATTTCTACAAGATGAAGATTTCACCTCTTTTCAGGATTCAAGAACTACTAGGAGGTAGTGGGATTTTTGTTGCATTTGTTCTCTTAGTTACCAATATTTTTCTTACTGTTTTTCCTAAAAAGGCTGGTGTTTTTATGTACATGTTGTTTTTTTTTCGTCTGCTTTAGCATAGACTTTTGTTCAACATTTGAATAAGTATCGGCAAAAAATACCGAGGCGATAAAGTAAAAGGAGTAATTCCACGAAATCAAAATCGAAATAACAGGCCAATTTGCAAAAAACATTGATAACATAGAAAGACGAAAAAATGAAAGGACCAAGAAACATGAAATACCTTAACAATACAGCACTTATACAATACACTTAATACAAGAATACATGTGTTGTGTTGTGAAAATGCTTTCTTTTAATATCATTGAAATGCAGAACAAAAATAAGAACAATCCCTATTCTTACAAATGTGTGTGATACATCAACCATTTTTATTTAAAAATTCGTTTTAATTTGAGACAGTAATGATCACCTTATTCTTTCTGACAATTTAATCTGAAATATGACTGGATCCTGTAAAAACATGAAAAAAATAGTTTTCCCTTTTTCTGTTGACAGATCCACAATAAAGGCGGAAACTGTCGTCTGCTATTAGGAAACATTCGAGAGGTTCCGCAATTATGTTCCGAATAAGGGTGTGATTTAATGTGATATAGGTCTAGGGGTATGATATAGGTTATGCGATATAGGTCTCGGGTTGTGATATAGGGTATGCGATATAGGGTTAGGAACAATTACTTACAATGCATTTACAAAAAACCCGTATATTATTAACTAAGTATATGATATAAGTTATTATCGGCTGGCCTTCCATTTTATTGATAGCAACTTATTTTTCTATCAGGAAATGTATATTGTCATTTTTCACAAAGATTCCACGGAACTCTTTTATAGTGTATTATTACTTGGCGACACTTAGCAACAAGTGATGGGGTCTCAGTGATAAAATGTTTTACTGCCTTTTAAGTGAAATAAGAAACATATTTTTGCAACTTTTTGGTATCTGAACTATATTTGGATTATGAGCCAATCTTTTCTTTATGGAAATATGATTTCCAAAGTTCTGTGAGTCTATGAGCCGCGCACTAGTTTTGCAGGAGGGTATAAATAGAGCGCGGAATCGTGATGGTGGCATATCGAATCTAACTGTTAAACAGTACACATCGAAACCTAAAAACCAAGAGCAATTAAACCTAGGTATAAATCAATAATGCATTCCGATGTACAAATTTCATGTAGTACTTTGTCTTAATAGACCATTATTGAAGTTTAACCATAAATGGCCAAATAATTATATTGGAATCGTTTCTAAA
This sequence comes from Geukensia granosissima, assembly GCA_032357055.1. NCBI lineage: Eukaryota > Metazoa > Mollusca > Bivalvia > Mytilida > Mytilidae > Geukensia > Geukensia granosissima. The sequence continues at coordinate 8,449 of JAULBM010032286.1, forward strand.
GAATCAAAGACTTCCAGGAATATTTTATTTTGCCGCTTTTTATGAAAGTCGCCATTAAAAGTATAAACAAACATAGTTGATCATAGTTGGAATCATAAGCTTTTTGGCTCAGAGAATTTAGAAACCAAGTTTTATACAGATCGATATCCCACCACATTGACCACCTTATATTACAACATAATTTGAAGAGGCCGACGCCGTACTTTATATGTGCTACTATTATTATATATATTTGGGGCTCAAATCTCTTAAGCATCTATTTTCCGGACTTATTTAACCTAAGGAAGGCCAGCATCTCGTCACTTTTGTTTTCCGCATGATGTTAAACTAATACAAATTTGATTTTATAACTATTATATATATTAAATATATATTGCAACTTTATGGGATTATACATTGCCCGGTCAACTAATGACTGAGAAACACAGGACGTAACAGACCAAACTCAATATTAATACCCACTCGCCCAACCCGTCTGATACACAATGCATGGGATCTTCTTATATATATTAATCAGTGAAACACAATATTGAATGTAAGACTGTTATTTTCAGTGTTTGGTACAGGTTGACTCACTGGGCACAACAGCTCAACATAGAACCCTATGCGGAAAACCAGAAAACTTTTTTTTTTATCAGAAACACTGTCAAACATCAAAACGTATTATTCACTCTGATGTCTCAGTTAACGAAAAACGCTGCATATGTTTCAGAAGTTTACCAAGTTTACAGGAATAATGTCAGCTAGAAGACTTGGTGTCTAGCATGTAATTAAAAGTGGTTGAGATAATTTTAGAAATGGGTGGAGACTTTGTATCTGTGTGAACTTATAATATTTCATTTCAATGTATAAAAAAATGTTTTTCTGTTACAAATCATGGTGTATTGTTTTATGTGTACATGTCATGCTGCCCTTGATTGGAACAATAAATATTCTTATTCTTATTTAGTATACAACTTATCTAAAATGTGGACATGCAAATTTTATATCTTCAAGTAACACACTCATTAAAAACCTTCAAACTATGACTCAACTATGCAAAACTTGTTGTATCAAAGAGATAAAAATACACGCACGACTCCGAAATCAGGTCAGGATAAAATACATGTACATAAACAATAGAACTATGAAATGTCTCTCTGAAAATATAACTTGATCGTTCGTAATCGAGGATTTCTTTTTGTCGAGTATCAAAAGTGAGTATCGAGTAACAAAAACCAACTTTTTGCTACTCGATGCTCACATTTTAAAACTCGATACTCACTTTTTATTACTAGTCACCCAGTCGATACTCACTTTTAACAACTCGATACTCACTTTTTATAACTCAGTCGATACTCACTTTTAACAACTCGATACTCACATTTTATAACTCAGTCGATACTCACTTTTAACAACTCGATACTCACATTTTATAACTCAGTCGATACTCACTTTAACAAAGGGACGTAGAGTAGCTTGTTTTCATGGATAGCATTCTTATACCTATATAATGAACTGAAGGGACGTACCAAGGTAGCTTATTTTCATGGATAGCATCCTTATACCTATACAATACACTGCAGAGACGTAGGGTAGCTTATTTTCATGGATAGCATGCTTATACCTATACAATGAACTGAAGGGACGTACCAAGGTAGCTTATTTTCATGGATAGCATTCTTATACCTATACAATACACAACGGAGACGTACGGTAGCTTTTTGTCATGGATAGCATTCTTATACTTATACAATACACTGCAGAGACGTAGGGTAGCTAATTTTCATGGATAGCATTCGTATACCTATACAATGGACTGAAGGGACGTACCAAGGTAGCTTATTTTCATGGATAGCATTCTTATACCTATACATTACACTGCAGAGACGTAGGGTAGCTTATTTTCATGGATAGCATTCTTATACCTATACAATACACTGCAGAGACATAGGGTAGCTTATTTTCATGGATAGCATGCTTGTACCTATACAATGGACTGAAGGGACGTACCAAGGTAGCTAATTTTCATGGATAGCATTCGTATACCTATACAATACACTGCGGAGACGTAGGGTAGCTTATTGTCATGGATAGCATTCTTATACAATACACTGCAGGGACGTAGGGTAGGTTATTTTCAGATACGATTCTTATACCTACATTTTACACTGCAGAGACGTAAGGTAGCTTATTTTCAGTGATTAAGCATTTTAAAACCTACATCAATCTCTGCAGGGACGTACGGTAGCTTATGTGCATAGATATAATTATAACACCTGGTGTCGCTTCCGTTTTTTGCGGGAGTGCAAGTGCTTTAGTTCTTATGTTGTCTTTTCTCTTTGCTTCGGTTTGGTTGTTTGTTTGTATTTTTTCTTTGCTTTTGCCTTTGTCCGTTGATCGTCTGTTTTACTCTTCTCTCGTTTTTTTTGCCAGGACATTGGATTTTGATGTCATCGTATTCTAGTTTGTGCTGATGCTTCGGTAATTTTTTGTCAATATTTATAATGCTGCAGAGACGTAAGGTAGCTTATTTTCAGGATAACATTCTGACACCAATATAATGCACTGAATAAGGAATAAGGTGATTACTTTAATAACATTCT
>JAULBM010032307.1:0-11033 GCA_032357055.1 Geukensia granosissima
TGCTGGAGCTCCTATTCACCTGCATGCTTATTGATTAAGCGTGAGCGACGCAGGTCCAGAGCCGACTTGCTCTTGTTTTTAATACCAGTGGCTGCGATTTCGTTAGTCGGAAGTCGTCGTAGGTAATTCTGAAGCAGGATAATTCCGGCAGTATAGAAGCAAATAACCAAGAGGTTCCAAGCAAAAAGACCAATATATTCACCGTTTGATGCAATCAACTGTGTTGGGGAGAATTGTTAACAAGGCTATCTATATATAGAACCATTCCAATGTGGTTTGGTTTCAGCTCACCCAGTGGTATAGGAAAAGACCACGAAGCAAATTCTTACACGGTTCAATGCAAGACTCGGCAAGTTCAGCTTATTTAATCATCTGGGGTGGATGGCAATAGATTCCCCGATATAATTTTCGAAAAAAAAAAAAACTATACATGTATAAGTTATAACAATAACAAAATTTTAAAAATGTTTGTTTTGTAAGACATCAACTTAATTATATGAAGTTCAGGTTTGGTTTGTTAGCGAAATTAACCAAAATTAAGAGTTTGAGGCTAAACAGAAATGTTTAAAGCTAGAAAATGCAATCTATTGAAGATAAAGATTATAAAATAATGGCGCATTGAATAAAAGTAATCTATGTGTTGGCAGTGAAAAGATACTGTTGCTTCATTAGGAGTATTGGGGTAGAATCGTAACCAAGCTGGGAGGGTATTGAGAAATAAATCTAAAAGCAAAAACTTGACACTGGTGTTGAAGTCACTGTACCATACCAATTATGTCAAGGGCAACTGTCACAAGGAAAGTCAACAATTCAATTATATGAACTATATGCACAACAAATCTGGTCTTCTAAGGTTTAATAGAATCCGAGATATAGAGCTTAAAAAAACTAAAGAAAGAAACTAACATTGCATCACCAGAATATTCTAGCTAGGAAAGACAAAAAGGGCATCCACTGAATACAGGTTACTGATTTGGGACAGGCATACAAAATTTTTTACAGGGTTAAGCATTTAAGTATTTATGTCAGTGTTCTGGTTGTATTGTGCCAAAGGTTTTAAAATTACAGGTATTCTCTCTTCAGCATGTACATCTAGTGTAAGAGCATGAAGAGACTGGTAGGCCAAAAATCAGAAGCGAAAAATATTGAGTATGGTTATACATCTTTCTGTGGACTCCAGCTACGAGGCATTCGATGATACCAAAGAAACAGACAGAAATCATTAATTCAAAAGACTGACCAGACCATGGACAACAGAACTAAACAAGACAAATGTCAGTATACTAAACACTTCCTCTTTACCCTGAAATGGGCTGAACGGACTGAAAAATGGACAATGCAGGGGGTGTCTTAATGATGCTATCCTTCCGAACCAACTGCGTTTATCCCAGGTTTTTGTTGGGGTCCACTTTGTTCCTAGTTGTATGTTGATTTTTTATAGTTTATTATGTACACGTCAGTGTGTAATTCATATTCTCGAGATTGCCGACAGACCTTTCGACTTGTTCCATTCTGTCTGGTAGTTTTTCGGGTTTCTGCATCAAACAGAACGAACTCACCATTAAACTGTTGTGGCCTTCTAGGTTGACAGCTGACATGACCAAAGGTGACCGCACCAGGAGTGGTCCACCAATTTGTTTCTGGCCAAGTTAGATGCATTCACCATTAAAGCAGACATTTTGTTTCGTAGGATTATTTTGAAAGGAGACTACAAAACGACCATTAAACTCCTATAAGCCTAAAAGATTTTTCAAGATAATTTTCCTGTTGGGATAATATATGTTTAATGTTAAATCTACGTTGGCTAAAGGCAATAAGACATCATGATCTACAAAATTTGGTTCCAACAGACCAAGCATTTCATACAAGAATATCTTAAGTAATTTCCTATATGGATTTCCATGTTAAATGCTTATGCGGTGGCAGCAACCTATTTTTGGAGTTGTGAAACTTTGAACAACTGAGCATGTAATCGCTCACGTAGCAAATGTGTGATTTAAAAACCAGAGTCTGTAATCGCTCACCTGGCAAACTTGGAATGTTTTTGTTACACTGTCTGCATTTTTGCAATTTCATATGATTGCAAAGGACTAACTGATTTACATGAACAAACCATAACACATTGTGAGAAATATATAGGGATCATTCATGACATGTTAAGTTTCATATTTTGTTTTCTAAGGAACTATGTTTGCGCCGTAATATGATGGCACAAAAACACAAATTTGGTAAAGGACCATCTGATTGACATTCCTGCTTACTTCGGTTGAAATCTGTTAAATGATTTCAGAGAAGATGATGTAAATGTGAAATTCCCATAGGGTTCAATGTTAAACTAAGTTTCACCATGGCAACCATTTTGAATTTCCGATCGGTACGAAAAACACAAATCTGGTAAAGGACCACTTGCTTAACATTTCTGCAAAGTTTGGTTAAAATCTCTACAGTAGTTTCAGAGAAGAAGATGAAAGCATGAAATGCCCATAGGCCGGTTCAATGTTAAATTAAGTTTCACCATGGCGGCTATTTTGAATTTCCGAGCGGCACGAAAAACACAAATCTGGTAAAGGACCACCTGCTTAACATTTCTGCAAAGTTTGGTTAAAATCTTTACAGTAGTTTCTGAGAAGAAGATGAAAACATGAAATTCCCATAGGGGTTAAATTAAGTTTCGCATTGGCGGCTATTTTGAATTTCCGAGCGGCACGAAAAACACAAATCTGATAAAGGACCACCTGCTTAACAATTCTGCAAAGTTAGGTTAAAATCTCAACAGTAGTTTCAGAGAAGAAGATGAAAACATGAAATGCCCATAGGGTTCAATGTTAAAATAAGTTTTGCCACGGCGGCCATTTTGAATTTCCGATCAGCACGAAAAACATAAATCTGGTAAAGGACCAACTGCTTAACATTTCTGCAAAATTTGGTTAAAATCTCCACAGCAGTTTCATAGGAGAAGATGTTTGAAATTCATCCCCCCTTTTTTCTATTTTTAGCCTGACGGCCCTTTTGTTTTGAGATCGGGGTCATTGGACATAATTTTAGTAGAGGACCACACAAGGACCATTTCAGCCAAGTTTGGCTAAGATTGGCTCAATTCTTTCAGAGGAGAAAATTTTTCAAATTTCATCCCCATTTTTCTATTTTTAGCCTGGCAGCCATTTTGTTTAAGGTTGGGGTCGTCGGACACAATTTCGAAAGAAGACCACCTTAAGACCATCCTATCAAAGTTTGGTCAAAATTGGCTGAGCGTTTCAGAGGAAATTTTTTAAATTCATCCCCCCTTTTTTCTATTTTTAGCCTTGCACCATCTTGTTCATAGGTCGGAGTCATCGGACACAATTTTGAAAAAGGACCACCTAAGGTCCATTTCAGCAAAATTTCGTTGAAAATGGGCCAGTAGTTTCAGAGAACAAGATTTAAAAAATTTCATCCTCCCTTTTTTCTAATCTTAGCCTGGCGACCATCTTGTAAGGAAGTCTGGGTCATCGGACACAATTTTGGAAGAGGACCACCTAAGGACCATTCCACCAAAGTTTGGTCAAATTTGAACCAGTCAGATGATGGACGCCAAGTGATGGCAAAAGCTCATATGGCATTTCGTGCCAGGTGAGCTAAAAACAGAATGACAATGCTCACATATTAACTAGTTATATTAACATTAACAGAAAAAGTTGCCATAAGAATCCTCCCTGATAGTGATTATGCTGATTGCCGTCTTCTAATAAGGGAGTGTATCTGAGTTTCGTCAGAGGCAACAAGATCTTGTGAAATGAACATTATACTTACATAGGATTTATCTCCATTGGAAGAAATGCTTCCTGACAGGGTAAAATTAGTCGTTTGTACATTAAGACGTCCACCTCCACGACCACCAAGGTAGCCATTAGAACTGCCACCACCACTTCCCCAAGTTCCTACAGTGTAGATACTTCCATATGGCATGGCTGCTGGAAATCCATATCCTTGACCGCCTCGTGCTCCATAACTTCCACCACTAGCTCCACTGTTGCTAAACAACCCAGCACCTAAAACATATGTCAGATCTGAAGCCATTGATGACTTTTAAACAATAATTGCTTTTACAATGCGTCAGTTAGAAATTAAGTTCTAGTTTTCCCACCTTGCCACTAAGTGAAAGCAGGATGATAATGTAATACAGTCTGTATGTATGTGCATATGTCTAAAGTTGTATACAAAAGCTCAGAGACCATTAATGTACTGATCATTCACACAGACATTTAATGTAAACTAAATCCAAATTTAATGCAAACTGACAGCATCAAACATGCTCACACGTAAGTCAAAGCAATAAATGTGCATAGAAATGATTGAAGTGTTGTACATTTGCTCAATGAGCATTTGATAATGCAAATTAATTTGAATTTAATAGGTGTGAATAAGGCATAAGAAACTTGATAAAGAAATGGAATATGAATCACTAGGTAATAGATGTTCCAAATTTAAAATTTGACTGCTAAGTATAACAAATTTAGTGATTAAAAAGAAAAGATGAAAGGATTAGGTTCAGTATGGCCTGTCTTTTGCGCCAAAAGTAAACAATGTATTGCACTTTTTATAATGTCATATTTAGTTGATTCAATTTAATGTCAAAACATTTTCCTATCAGGATGTCGCAGTAGCTCAAAATCGGTCTAAAATCTTTAACAAATTTTAACAAAGGACAAGGTATGAAAAGTACCCTTTTTGGCCCACAAAAATGAAAGTCATATGATAGATTTGCAATAAGGCTTATCATGATGTAAAATAATGAAATTTCACAGTTAACAAAAGGTTTTAAAATAATTTGTTTTTTGACGTCATACTGACATCACTAACAGGACACAATGTTTCTTAATTGTTAAAACTTATGAAAAAGTACAAATTTATTAGTTTTTTCCTTAAATCTAAATATTTCTGATAACATTGACCGCTAAAATTTTTTGCCAGCTGGTGTATTCTGTAAAGATCTTCATTCAGTAGCAAAAATTATATTGGTCTACGTTGTTGGAGATAATTATTTCAGCCAAAAACATAGGAAAAATAGGCCAAATTGGTGATTTTCGAAAAAATGGCCATTTTTTCCTTTAAACATGACGTTTTTGTGATGTCAAAAACACTTCAATAGGCATTTTTGAATTAGTTTTGTGAAAATTTATTATTTAACCTAATCTGAATAAAAAATCGGGAAATTAAAAATAAGTGTATTTTTACATTGAATAATGGGCAAAATAAGGCCCTTATCGTACCTTGTCCTTTGACAAAAATTAATTATTTTATCCTGTAGCGGCTAAGTTAAGACTTAATTTTTAAAAGATGCTATGTATATTTGTTAGTTACATTATCATATATGTAAATATTTTGAATGAACATGATTGGGGCCTTTACTGATTTCAACAAAAACTGTATAAATAAACCAAAATTCTGAATTAAGCTCATGTTTTTGACATCATCAGCTAGTACATGTGCACCTGAATGCAAAACCATGTCTGATTTTTTAAAAAGCAACAAATGTACTGTTCTTTTGTTGATTTTGTGTATGTTGTGTCAATATTTGAAAATCCTTTAATTGTTAGGGTCAAAAACAGGTCACACTGAAACCACATCCTTCTTCAACTATGGAAGCTAGGATTTTGAAACATAACATCACAAATTGCATTTGATCACTCCCCTAGAGACACTGCCCTTGGGAGTAAAAACATTACCAAAAATGATTGTCCATGAACTACTCAATCAAAAAGGAGAAAAATTCAAAATTAGGTGCACTGGAAACACTTAAATAGTTGTCTCTGTATGACTGTTTGTAATTTTTATTCTTGTCCTTCGGGTGTAGCAACAAACTTTTAATACAAAATTTTAAGATATGCCAATGCCTGAATCTATCCTGACCCTTAATTATTAAATATTCAAACTGTTTATCAAAAGACAAGTTCTATGCCATCCCTGATGGTTGGCTCTACCCACATATTTTTGAAATTATAACCACCCCTTAACAATACATACAATGTACTCTTATTTGTTATCAAAAGACAAATTCTACAGTCATCCCCCTTAACCATAAATATACAGTTTTGAAGAAAGCAGTCATAAAAATCAATGCCCTTTGACTATGTAGGAGCAGGGGTTTGGGGGATTTGAGTGTTTGTTTTTGTTTGATTGGAGTTTAATATAAAAATCAAAAGATATTGGGTAAATGGCAGAGAGACTGCACTTCAACCACAAGAGAAACAGAGGAAATTTACAAATCTAGAAGTCTTTATAAGGCCTTCAACAAGAGTTAAATAACACTCCCTGTGAAAAGTTAAAATCACCCCAAATAACAAATTGTGTGTGCGTAAAATAATGTGTAACATAAAACACAAAGACAAACCTATGACCACAATTCCTGACTTGGGACAGGCACATGAGACATGTGGTGGGGTTAAACTAGTTAAGTGGGTACCCAACTCTCCCCTAATGAGCCCAACTCTCGCCTTAGGAGTGGTCAAAGGAAAAAATCAAAGCAAACAAAAAAGCATTAACTAATGAACCAAAAAAATCAAACAAAAAGTCACCCAATCCGACTAGAGTACCTTAATTACAATTACAAATATACTTAACAAAAATACATGTGGAAAGAAGATACATATTGCAGCGGTCAATTTTACTGGTGGAGGAAGCAAGAGTACCTGGAGAGAATCACAGACCTTGGGCAGGTAACTGACGGGTTTGTGATAACTATCTTAATCAGACATTTAGGTATTCCATAAAACATGGCTACGAAATCTCTATGTTGTCATGAAGTTTTCAGTTCTTCTAAAGTTATCTCCCCTGTTTTATTTTTGAATAATCTCCACAAACAAATGCTTTATTGTCTTAAAAATTGAAATCTACAAAGATTTTTACAGATGTATTTTTTCTGCACATGTTATTTCTATAATTACTGGTAGGCTACATGTATTGCAAAGAGAATTCAGTGATCAACTTCTTGAAACATGAAAAGGACATTATACTTTTCAAAAATTTTTAAAACAAAAAATTTGGAAAAAATTTTTTATGATCTTGTATAGTTTAATCTTTAGACTTAATCTTAAGTTTTTTTTCTTTGTACATATTCTTATTTGGTAATAAATTATCTAACGTGTTTGTACAGTAGATAAATTTTTCAGGAGGGTCTAAGTCATTAAATATTTTAAAAAAAAATGAAACCCTATTCTTCAATCATAAAAATTTGTCTAACACTTAACAGTGTTTACTGTAATGAATATACCTGGCCCTGTGTCACTGATATATCCTCCTCCACTAACATCTAGGCTTCCTGACACTGTCATTTCCCCAGTCTCAATGTACAGGGATCCAGCTTTCAGGTTTCCAGATACTTCAACAGACTTAGTCATGTAGATATTGCTGTTTTCATTCCCTTCAGCCACATTGACTGGCCACCTTCTGTAATCAATATCTAACATCCCATCATTATCAAGTACTTCACCATGTAACTCTATAGGTGTGGTAATGTTGACTGAACCAGTATTGGTAATGACAAAGTTCTTAATTTCAATGGTAAATTCTGGTTGGGCATACATTACTCCTCCAATTTCTAATTTGTCTAAAGCAATCTTGATATTTCCAAGCTCAAGTAAACTTGAATTATCTGTCACCACATTTTTACCATAAATTGATGAGTTTCCAGTGAAAGGTCCGGTGTAATGTGACCCCAAAGAATCAAACTTAACGCGGCCTGCCCAACCCACAAAAATATTTAATGGGTTATCTAGAGAGAAAGCCCTGATTGCCAAAGGCTTGTATGACAAGAATGTTCCATTTATATCAGCTGTGTCAATGTAAAATGGATCTTCAGTTTCAAATTCTAGTCTGGCTGATCCATTGTGAATATACATGTGGTTCCAACCTTCCTCTGTTCCATTATAATGGTTGATCATTTTACCTGCTTTAAATATTCCATTGATATCAGCAAAATGTAATGGGATTTCTGATATACCAGTCCATGCTTTAGTGGTCTGAGCATTATAATCTAAAGTCAGTGAGCCACTTTCTCCCACTGTAAGTGTATCCATATTTTCCATCCTTTTTCCACGGAACACAACTGGATTGAACACATCCATTTGACCAAATACTTCCAGGTGGTGGACAGGGAACTTGCCTTCAAATGTTACCATGAAAGTTCCTTCAGCACCAACTGATACCAGGTCCATTCCAGTATCTACACTGAGTAATCCAGCATCAAGGTAACCATTGATGATCATATACCTAGCTTTAATGTTATTGCAGGTTGTATTTACCTGTAAATAACAAATCCAATCAAAGATTATCTAAATACAGATTTACATGAATGTGTGTGAAGAAGACAATTTCAATTTCCAAACATAGAGAAAATGTGTTCAAAGGACACTTATGCCCCAGCTCCAGCATACAGGAGGCAGACATATGATGAACCTGACAAGGGGAGACATAGTACAACTCACCCTAATAATGCTGTAAAACCAATTATGGCAAATTAATTGGACATACACAAGCTGAGAAATCTTTAACAAAAATTGATGAATGTAAGTACAGATGGACCGAAATACATATGTACAAGGGTAAAACTTAATGCCCCTGTTGGCTAAAGGCAGGGACATAAAAAATCCATCCAATTTTACTTTTGAGCAACTTTCCTATGAATTTTGAACATCATATACTTTATATAGTAAATCATACATTTATTACAGCCGTCACCCTTAGCCATAAGTTTTATGTCCAAAACTACTAAAACTTGGTTCAGACTAGTGACAATTTTGTGCAGTTTTTCATATCTATGAAAAGAAGACTGTGCAGTCAGGGCCTTATTTGGCCTAAAAATTAATCTGATTGAATGCATACAATTTGTTACCAAAATATTATTAATGTGTGTAATCTGTCAAAACAGTGCCAGTTGGAGATAAAATTTCACTAATTAAATGCTATCATATTAACTAATATTAACGACAGGTAAACAGGCTTGAAAAATTTAACTTTACCTGTGAACCATTAACTAGTTTTGGCTGTGACTGAGTATTGAGGTATAGCTTTCCATCTGTATCCAAATAAAATGTTGCAATTCTTTCATCAGTTTCATTTAGGGACTTAAACTCAGCAATGTTTTTTATCTTTGTTGTCCCACTAGCCCAGAAAGAGTTGGTCAATATCGGTCCATCTGCTGTAAATTCAAAGTCTGCTTCCGAACCAATTTTAAGAGTAAGAGCACCAGCTCCAAAATTTATAGTTCCTGGTTTAAATATGCCATTTATGAAAACCTCATCACATTCAATAGTTATGTTCCATTCCCCTGGCCATATTAGTTTTCCTCCATTATTCACATGAAATTTTGTGCAAGGGTTTACAACAGAGATGGCCTTCTGTAGGTAAACTTCTCCTTTATTGTCAAATGTATGGCCAAGACTCATGCTGGAGTCTATAGGGTCCATTTCTACATAGCCTAACTCACCAACAATAAACTCTTCAATGCCAGTTATGTTGATCAGTCTGGATACAAAATCACCAAATATGCTTAATTTTTTAGTGTTCAGTACAAAGACATCATCACCAAGAATATGCATGGCTGCATTTTCACCAATTTTCAGGGAAGGTGTGTTCATTTCTGCAACCTCAAATGTCAAATTGCCATTAATGACAATTTCTTCCTTAACACCATATGAAATGTTTCCCAAAAGATACAGCCATTTTTCGATGTACAAATCAGTACCATAATCTGTAATGAATGTGGCATTAGGAAGGATAAATGCATTCGTCATTAAGGGATTGTGTAACTGTAAAGTGTATCCTGATAGTAAATAAAGGACTGAGTTGTCATTAGCCTCACACTGTAATGCCATGGTGTCATTGGCCAGAACAAGATGGGCTCCATATGACAAAATGATCTTGTCAAACTCATATGACTCGAACACCCATGCTGCTGCTCCTAAAATTAAATAAAATAATTTTTCAATGTTATTCAATATAATGTCATTTTTAAATATTCTGAAGCCAATATTGTTAAATAATGGAGTAAAAAATCCATGATCTTAATTCTTATTTGTATTTAGTTACCCTTGTTACTCAAAATGAATTATCAAACTAGGGCTCAGGAGGCTGAGCCTGTATCGCTCACCTGCCATTTGGCAAAGAAGATTCAGAGGAGAAGTTTTTTTAATGAATCAGCCAATCAGAAACAAGATTTGTCTGGTGGCCTTGTTTTTTGTCTCATTGGGATGAAATGGGGAAACTTTGAAAAGGACTTTCCATGGATGCTCTACATCAAATATTTATTAATTTCACCAAGCAGTTTGAGCCAATCAGAAACAAGAATTATCTGTGGCGGCCATATTTAGTTTCAGATCAAGACAAAATTAGGAAACTTTATAGAGGTACCTCCACTGATGCTCCAGTTTAAAAATAAATCCATCTAGCCAAGCAATATAAGAGAAGAAGACTCTTAAATGTATCAACCAATCAGAAACACAGATCATCCAAGGCGACAATTTTTCTGTCTGATCAAGCAACATGAGGAAACTTCATGAAGAACATTCCATAGATGCTCCAATCAAATATTCATCCATTTAGCGGTTTTAGAGAAGATTTTCAAATGTATCAGCCAATCAGAAACAAGAATCATCCATGGCGGCCATGTTTGTTGACGGATCAGAACGAAATGAGGAAACTTTATAAAGGACCTTATATAGATAATTCCTACCAAGTTTTGTTTCATTTGGCCCAGTGGTTTCAGAGGAGAAGATTAAAATGTGAAAAGCTAACGGACGGACAGATGACAGACGGACAACGGACGGACGACGGACGCCAAGTGATGACAAAAGCTCACATGGCCTTTGGCCAGGTGAGCTTAAAAAGGATATATTTGAAAGTTCAATAAAGATTAAAGAGTGTTTTCGTACATTGATGGACAGGTCTCAAAATGTTATGTCAATGTTATTTACAAATCTCCCTATTTTTAGTCAAGTCATACGATGTTGGGTAAAGATTGTTTGCAATATAAGTCAAAACTGGATAGTATTCTTTCT
>JAULBM010032318.1:0-11032 GCA_032357055.1 Geukensia granosissima
ATCTCGTCAATGGCTTGTTTTGAGATGACACCTCTCCGACTCATAACATCCCATACCTCTTCACGTTTTCTGTCTCCTGCACAGAACATCTTGTCGGTAACAATCGATTTGAATGCATCAATTAAGTGTGTTGGGGAAAGAATAATATGAGAGCCTAACTTGTCTTCATCAAAGTATATTATTTTGCCAATTGCATGTTGAAATTTCAGAAACACCTTCAATTCAGGATCTGTTAACGGGCGGATAGGCTGTTCTTGGTTTATTTTCTGCATATCTTCCATTGTGATCAAATCAATGTTCTTTTTAACAAGATTTGAGAATTCAAGTTCGAGTGGAATGAAACATTTTGGAACTTTCTCTCCCCAAGTTGGTTGTTTCTTTGCTAGATCAATGATGGCTTTCTTAATTGCTGTCATTTCAGGATCGTTTTTATTTGTTGCATTAACGAATATCTGATCATTTAGCACCAGATGTTCTAGTAATGGCGTTCCTCTAAACATATCATTGATTTCATGAAATATTTTCTTTCGTCTAGTTTCCACCTCGTCCTGTAACAAGAATCAAATACTAATATACACAAAATTTGCCACGACTTAAGTCAAAATATATCAAAAGTTCAGCTGTTTAGTATGTCATCTAATTTTTAGTCATCCTGGAGTGAAAATTTTAGTTTTCCTCAGCAAAAAAAAATCCCCATTACCCCTCTATGTTAAATTTTTGAATTTGAAAAATCTATCCCAAAATAGCATGTTTTCATAGATAAATATCCCACTTCAGTGTTATACTTAATTAAAACTAAACTATATTCTTAAAATGTCATCTTTCGTCTGTCATAAAACCATAAAAAAATAAAAATTTCATCAGGTCTTGTTACCAGAGACCATTGGTTATCTGCACCACAAAATGAAGCAAATATACATGTACAAAGTCGAAAAAATTAACATTACATCCTATTTTTTATTTTAATACAAATTTCTAGCTACAGCTTCAGCTGCGGCAAAAAGTTTAAATTCCAACGATATATAATGCAATATATTTCACTGTAAAACTTTTGATACAAGTTCACTTTGGTTGTGACAAAATTCATTTGGTATACTTTAGTCTTAAACTGTTCTTTCTTCATTTAAGTACTATCACAGGTAAGAGGATAAAGAATACACTAAATAAAATGTGTCTTGAAACTTACAATATACACGTTTTTATTAATATAAAAAGAAAAAAAATATTTTCTTAGAATAAATTTAAATTAATAAACGAGTCTCTTGTGAGCTTATAATTATTTTGAAATAAAATGACGAGGTTGATTAAAGATTTACAGCTCCTTTCTATGATTAATTTTATTTTTATGATATTACTTGTCGGAATGAAAACTTGGAGTGAAATGTCGACATTTGTTTTTCTGTGACGTTATCAGTTGCTTTACAAAAAGACGATGATGATATCAGAAAGAGAGACAATACTAGATCAGCCATTTAGAAATGACGCAAAACTTTAACAATCACAGAATCAAATACATAAGAATAAAATTCAAGATAAATATTCAGGTCACCGAGGTCACAGAAATTTTATTATGAACACTCAAGCCATAGCCAGATATATTCAAAGAAAGTTACACGAAATCTATGATGAATGGTCAAATCATACGATTTGTTGCTGCTAATAGTTAGCTAATATTTAGCTCAATAGGAGGGACAACACATAATCAATGCCGGTTCGACAACCTGTCAGTTCCGGAACTTCGGTAACTCAAACAACCGATGGCTCGAACAAATCTCGGGGGTCTCTTCGAGTTGGAGCTACCGAAGTTCGACTGTATATCAAGCTTATGACAGACAATAATTATCGGAGGAGCAGTCATTATTAAACACTGTATGGGAGAAATTGACAACTTGCTCCATGCTGATGCCTATACATTTAACTCAGTTGAATTTGAATTGTAGGTTGTGGAATGGGCTATAAAAAAGCTGAGTTTGACAAAAGATGCTGACAAACCCTCTGGAACCTACAGTGGTGGAAACAAACGGAAATTATCTACAGCTATAGCTCTGATTGGACATCCCCCTGTCATATTTATGGTAATAGTTATTCCATTTGTAAAATTTTAATATCTCATGTGAATTTTTCTGTAGCCATAGCACTTGAGTTCATATTGTGTAATTGAACATAACTGTATTGTATTTTAAGCTTTGAGGAAGTCATGGATTTTACAATAAAAAATTCAGTTTACCTGGCGACACTTAGAGCAGCCAGATAAATGGATATTTGCAACAGTAAAATAAGGATTTACATCTGAAAAGCTTTAAAAAAATACAGCTTTCTCCATTCTAATGAAATTCAAAAGTTCAAAACCTTTGATTTATATAAATTGTCATGAAAAAAAGAAATTCCACAAAATTTAACTATGGTCATTTATAGGCTTCTTGTACTAAAGGTAATACAACATGTTTTTTCATGTAGAAATATAATATATCTTGAGTATTTTATTGTTTTAACGTTGCAGCTTTTTATACATCTAAATCTTAGTTCAGGCACATAGATTGCAAATTTTAGAACATTTAGGTAGACTGTTAGCCAGTCAAATAATGCGTTACAAAAGCATTGCATTAGATAAGTTGATGACTGTAAGATTTACACATATGTTGACATAGATGATGAAGTATCATTGTTTATGAGACAGATATTCAAAACGTATAAATTTCAAACAACTGTAGGCGTTCAACAACGGACAAATGCATATAGCAAGCACTAGTCCCCAAAAGAAAATTTTATAACACCGAATCTTGTAGATGTTGGTAATTCATACATTTTGGATGGCTGTCTCAGAAACAATCATATCATTTCTCCTTTTTCTATATTCAAAGGTAAATATAATTTTGCCAACTAATGTCTGTCCTTTTGAAATTACTTGTTCATGTATCTATATTTATAGCCTTAAAAATGATTAGTTGATTTGAAATAAAGAATATTAAACTCATCTCAAAATTATTGTAAGGCCTGTTATATTCAAGTATTAATTTGCATGAAATTTTATGGGTTCTTGAATTAATATAAATGAAAATTAATAGAAAAAATGAATATTGACTTTGTTTATGTATTTTAGGACGAGCCTACAACTGGTATGGACCCCTATTCTAGAAGATTCCTATGGAATTTAATTCTCAGTCTGGTCCGTGATGGAAGATCAGTAGTTCTCACTTCTCATAGGTAATGTATATTCATATTAAGTCAAAATGATGGTGATAGCAAAATTTTAAAGATTAGAACCTGAATTTTGTATAGGGATGGAGGGGGACTCCAGTTCACCAATGAGATTTTTATGGATTTTATTAGCTTACTAGTATGTATATTTCAATTCCTACGCCTCATTCAGTTTTTGAAATTGCTTATATCAGTTGAAAAAACTCCTTCAATCAATTTGCTTTTTAGCTCTTTTATATTTAAATCGAAGTGACTCAAGTGTGAATAATCCCTCATCTCTCATAAGATACTGTAAAGACTCAAATTTAAATGTCCACTGCTGTTAGAAAATAGCTGTTGTTATTACAGAGCTGAAAAGAAAACTGATTGAAGTTAGGTTTTGAATTGATAGAAGCAGTTTTAGAAACTGAATGTGGAAAGGGTATTGAAGTATATATACAGTAACAACATTTCCACTGTAAGTAATACGGTCTTAATGTATCTCTGGATTTGTAAGAGTTGTCGCCCATATGGGACTGAATATTGATATAGTTATAAAGGTGAAATTTAGGTTTTGTTTTTTTTAAATTTTATTTCACCACCAAATTTAATGGAAAAATCAATCTTATTGTTTATTTTACCAATGTGCATCACACTAATTTTTTACTCTTGGTACATATTTCTGTGAAAAATAGCAATTTCCAAGGTTTTCTCTCATTCCAGCTATATTGAGACACCGTCCCAAATGGGAGATAACTCTTACAAAAACATACAAATTACTGATACAAAATGGGAATAATTTTTTTTTGGTATTGCAGTATGGAAGAATGTGAGGCTCTCTGTTCACGTCTTGCTATTATGGTCAATGGAAAATTTAAATGTCTGGGTAGTATACAACATCTTAAGAACAGATTCGGTGATGGCTACACATTTTCTATCCGGTTGAAGGGACCAAACTTTGAAAGATCCAAACAGATGGTGGAGAATTATGTGAGAAGAAATCTACCAGATGCAGTATTAAAGGTGAGCTTCTATTAAGTGCCAAATGCATAAAAAGTTATTTGCACTGACTTGTTATAGCCCCAACAACAACAATAAAGTTTTAGGGGTATAAAGAAATCAGGCTGTTTACATAGCTTGTAAGTGCATCTCATACTGGACCATTTAATGTATTTCAGTGGAACATTACATGAATATTAGACACAATGTGCAGATTTGCACGTTCTTGCCATGATATGGCTGAAATACTGCCGACGTGGCGTTAAACACTAATTAATCAATCAATCAATGCAGATTTGCACAAAGGAAGAAAATTTATCTCAGCTTATACCAAGTGCAGATCATCCCTGGTGGAGCAGGGTCAGAGGGGCTAGGGGCATCAAACCTGTGAAAATTGATCAGAAACTTAAAGCTTTCTTACCTTCTCTCACTAAAAGACCAAGTGACCCGCTGTATTTATTTATTCTGTAATATTAGATAAAAGCACGTCATTTTTATACCACAAATAAAAAAAAGAAAATAGGAAAAAGGGGGGGAGGGGATGGTGTCTGATGCCCCAAGTGTTGGGGAATCTTTTGTGACTTTTGCACACAGTGTGTTTGTATTATCATAAGATTATGTTTTTATTGCAGTATAACATTGGCAATCAATTAAAAACTAGATCATATTTCAAGGTGATTTGTTTCTCCAGACAGTGGTGTATTGTAAGGAAAAAAATGATTTTTTACAGGGCTATGGTTATTATGATAAAGGTTGGGAAATTTGATATGCTAATAATGTTATCTGATTTAACAAAATCATCATCGGCCTGAAAGAGGGTATTATATCATCAATCAGTGCGCTAATTATACATGTACAAGGAGGTCTAAACGTGTGATATTGCCGGTATGAAAATTAATACTTTTTTAATAAATCCATTGCATTGTACAAAGTTAACAACATGATTTTCTTATGGTTCAACGGTATGAAGTCGACCTTTCATAGATCAAAACAACCTGCCGTAATATTAATGACTGGTGCTTATCTCAGTCCCCAAAATACCCACAAAACTTAGTGATAAATGTATGTTAAATTTAAAAAAAAACGAATTCAATTCATAGCAGAAACTATGATTTTCTACTCTCCCCCCCCAATTGCACTTCATAAGACGTAAAGTGGCTAAACCTCTATATTTATGTATGAGTAAGATACATGTTCCAATACAAGTTGACATTACTAAATCTCTGTAATGACTCCTTATTACTTAAAATTAAGTTTATACAGACCAACTGTTATCCCAAGGGGTTCTACATACAAGATAACAGTTTATTAAGAAATTGTTTAAACTAGGAGATAAAGCTGAATTAAGGTAAGGCTTCATTGATGAAGCATCTGATCAAATTTTGCCTGATGAGATTTGCCTTATATCCAATTTGTTACATACATAAGGGTAGGGGTTACCAACTTGAAAATTTGAGGTTTAAATTAAAGGCAAGCAATCAAAAAAGGAACTTCATTCTATTTTTAAGGTATTTGTACCATAATTGGCCATGTGCTCATTATAATAACCCAGATTTTCTGGAAGAACACAATGTAATAGCATCGGAAAAGATCGGAAATCTTCGGAAAATACTATTTATTTATTTTATATCTTTTAGTAATTAAAAGAGGTTTACAAATTATTTTTTCTACTACAAATGAGGGGGGGTAGGAGGGGGTCTGATCCCGGAATCCTGATCTAATTTTGACAAAATCCCGAAATTAAATGAAAAAAATATTGAATCCCGATAAATGATTCATAAGTGACTATAAACAGATAAAAGGATACGTTTCCAGAATGGCTTAATTTGTCAACAGAGTTTTTATAAATGGCAGTTCCCTATCACTTGACTAGACATATTTATATGCATAATATCAGCTGACTAGGAAGTTTAACGTCGCGAATTTCACTATAAATGCCTGCATCGACGTTCATATATAATATCAGCCAATTACAAATCATTTTAATGTTCAATAATTCCATGACAACAGGGTTGTAAGAAAGTTGTGATAATTGGCTGTCCGGTATTATTTTAGAATTTTTGTTGCTTTTGTGAAGCAATAATGAAAAAAAATCCCGAATTTCCCGAGTGAAATTTCATGAATCCCAGATCTCCTTATTGTAATTTCCAGTAATCCCGAGGTAAAAATACAGTTCATCCCGAATCTCAATACTAAATTTCCCCGAAATCCCGGAGTCTAATGGTACAAATCCCGATATCCAGAACCTAAAATTGTCGAATCCTGGCGTCCCGAAAAAGGAACCTACACCCCCCCCCCCCCCTCACCACAACACCACAAATTATTATATTTTTAATAATTAATGAAGGAAATCAAAATTTTCTTTAAAATGTTAACATTATGGTCCAGATACCTTAATAAAAATTATTTCAGGAACAACTTATTTTTTTTTATGACAAGCTGATGAAACATTTATCATTTCGAACATACTTGTTTTTACATAGGAACATCATTATAACATGCTGCAATATGGAATTGGCATCGACAGGGTTACAGTGGCGGATATCTTTAAAAATATGGCAGAAATTGAAAAAGATTTGGATATAGAGGATTATTCTGTCAGTCAAAACACACTGGATAATGTATGTATGACCTTGTAATAACCTGTCTATACTGAACCCTGTACCTTGTATTTACCTGCTGATACATGTACTAAACCCTGTTTTTTTCAATAAACATTTTTTAAAGCATACACCTCTGTAAGAAAACTTATAATAAATCACCTGTCTAATAAGGGCAGAATTCTCAATGTTCTTGTTAAACAGGTTTGACAGTAGTGTGTAGAATTATTGATAGATCTTTCAATAATTTTGGAATTGAAATGAAACGATGAATGCGATGGAATAGAATAATCCTTAACAAGACCAGAAAATTAATAAAAATCAGACACCAAGACAGCGAATTTGTATCAAACAAAACAAGAGTTACCTTTGCTTGCTGCTTGTTGCAGATCAAGCTTCAGTTTCATACAAGATTTCCTCGCCTTTCTTATCAACTTAAAAACTGACCAATCAAATGACAGCATTTTAAATATTTAAGGAAGGTATCAATTTGAGATGTTTTTTGAAAATGAAGCCATGTAATTTGGTAATTTGATAGTTCATTGTTTTATTTTGATTGTTATATTTATGAATATTTTGATATTTTGTTTATTTATTTACATCAAGGTGATTGGCCAATCATTTGGCATGTACACTTTTGTATGTTTGTTTATTTAGAGCTCCTCTAGAGAACTCTACCAGTATTGAATAGGGTTGTACATGGGGTCCTGTGCATGGACATATGAGAAATAAAATGTCTTTTCACAAGGAAAAAAAAAATAAGAATATGGCTTGCACATTGCATTTTGATCAAGACATGCAAAACATGACATTTAACGACCCTCTAGGACGACAACACGTGAAATGAAAAATCGGTAAAAACGTTGCACGAAAATAATCCTTTGTGGATAACTCTTAAGATTTTGTACTCTCAGCAGTTTCTTGTTCAGAATTAGTTTTTTTTTCTATAACTGATTTACCAAGTTAACATAATTTTCTGTAAATATATTATTTATTTTGCAGGTATTCATTAATTTTGTGAAGCAACAGGTTGAAATTGTAGAACAGAATGACCCTGTCAAAAAGATTCAAGGTCAAAGGTCATCAAACAGAAGCAGAACTAATATAGAAGACCTTGACAGTGACGATGAACCATTGCTGAGCCTCGATACCAATGATGAAGGCTTAGGAAATGATGATGATGCTTGTTTTGTGTTCACTGAATCAGGAGTAGGTTTATAAAATTTCACAGACGTAATGTTCTTATAATTCCAATACAGTACACTCTTATTATATTACCACCTTGGGGACCAGGCCATATTTGAGGGTGGCCATAGATTGAGAAAATGATAACATGGAAACTAAAGCAACTTTGGAAAAAGCAAAAATTTGGTGATAAGTGAGGGACTGCCATTACAGAGAAGGAAGTTATAACAAGGACATACCTGTTAACCTTTTGAATGCTCTAATTTGGAGATCTCACTCTTCAGCTTTTCAAAGGGGAAAAAGTATAATTTTGCTTAAATCCAAGTACACTGATCCTACAAAGATATGAAATCTATGAAATCTTGTTATTCAACTAATGATTTCTTATCGAAATTTGAGCAATTAGTACAACAACAGGATTAATTATTTTGCTGATATTACGTTAACATTGCATTAACATCAATTTAAAAAGCCATATTAATAAGAAAATAATTTGTGCAGTATTTCTGCAAAGAGGGAGATTTAATGGGGGAAATTTATGAAAGAGAGGTATTGATGTCTCCCACCTTGGAGACTCAGAGTGGGAGATTGACCTAAAAAGAGGGAGTCTCCCTCCTAAAGTGGGAGGGTTAACAGGTATGCAAGGGTAATGTTATTGAATTGTGAATGACAGTCTTAGCAAAAACTTTATCAGATAAGACCAGGGATGTATATTTATCTGTTATATACATCCCTGATAACACATACTGCTAAATTTTGTGATGTTAAAAAATTTAAACCATTCCAACTTGGAATTTTTTGGTAAAGTTGTTTAAATGATAAATGCTTTTTCAATATCTGTACAAAGTTTTTGCCTTGTTTGAAGTGAAAGAATTTTCCAAGACCAAGGATATTTTTAAATAATTTTAAGAATTTTATTTTTTGGCAAATTGCATTTCTTGAAATGATGAAGTTATATTTAGATTTCAAATGCCTTATCACTGATTTTTATGTCAAGACATTAAAAAAAAAGTCCAACTAAGTAAAGCCTATATTTAGAAGACCTGGTCCTGCTTTCCTTCATTATACCCCCTGTAACAAGGTTCTGGGGCAGGGATGGGGTATAAAGATATCTCCCTGACTGTTTGTCTGTCCACAAACATTGGGCCAAAAATAAAATATTGTTTCCCTAATCCCGACCAACTCTGCAAAAAAAATTGCAACTCAACTAATTTTATTGCCAGACCTGTATAAAAATTATTTTTTTCCATTTGCCATTTTTGCAGTATGAAACTAATGAAGATGAAATCAATAATTTGTGTACAGAAAATATTTTTTGAAAATAAAATTTTTCACTACCTACCTACACATGCATGGCTTGATAGGGTTGGATTTGGGGAAACAAACAATATATTAATTTTGCCTTGTAAGCAAATCCCTAAACAATTTGTGAATTTTGATAAAACTTTAAATGAAGTTAAGGCACTGTACGTAAAGGAGCATAGCAGTGTTTTCAGTAGGAATTTGACCAGCAGAAAATTATATTGGAAAATGTGGAAAGACTGTACCTGAAATGATATCTTTTTCCAAAAATGAAATAATTGGAAAAATTATGGCAATTCCTGGCAGTCTTCACCACCTTCTGTATTTTCATGAAAACCCTGTTGAAAAAGCTTACTAGGGGACATAAGGGTTTAAGACGATAAGTGGTTATACTTTAATGAGCTTGCTCACAGTATTTCTAATTCATTATTACTTTCTTTTTTTTCAGACCCGATTAACTTTAATGGATATAGATTAAAGAGGAAAAAAAGACATCATTTTAGAATTACGCTGCTCAATTCAAAGGTTGCCATGGGAACAAAAGCAAACTGATTGACTAACTGAACACACAGTCAACATGGATGAATTCTTGTACAATGTTCAATGCATTTTCTGCTTGGATAAATGTAGCCATTTGATAGTTTAGAACACTGTCATATTGTAGAAGATTGGTGACTGTTATAAAAAGATATTTTATGTCTCAATTAAAAGGCTAATTTTGTGCAATTTTCACCATCAGTGTTTATGGTGCAAGCATTATTTGCTTTTATGTTAGTGAACGCATATAATTTTCTTATACAAAAATCATTTTGCATATTGTTCTTGTCAGCATTATTTTTAAAAATATTTTGGGACCATTGTCCCTAACAGTCTTTCCTAAATGTTGTTATGGTGGCAAAGCAAGGTATCTTGACCATTATTAACCCCTCGATGAGAAAAGAATCCCAGATTTTCTGGAAGCAACTAACATAATGACATCTGTGTAAATATTGTGAAATTTGGAAATACTATTAAGCTATAGTAAATCAATTGATTGTTAACACAGGCTTATCTCAAATGATTTTTCTATCCAGAATGATCTATTTCATCAAATAAAGATAAGATATCACAATTTTGTACGAATAGTTAAAAATCTGACATCGATTTTTATAATGGTCTTTATATCTTAATGTTGTAAACAGAAAGGAATGAAATTTTTGATAACACGACTTTTGGAAATAAGTAATATTACAGAAAAAATGTTCCATAGGTGGCTGGTATAAGTAGTTGATTTTAATTTATCTGCTTAGACCACTCTAGCTTTGACTTCAATACATGAACAGTTTGTGCCTCACCTTGTAACATGGAAAATTAAAGGTGCACCTGATTCATAGTTCATGTGAATAGGTTATCATTATAAATGTTAAGAAGGCTTGGGGTTATCTGAGGGTACTCTTGATTCTTCTTCCAATAAATCGGGATTCGTGTTATGACTGTAATACAGCTAGAAAATGGTGTATAGCCCAAAATGTACAATACATTTTAGGGTTTGAAACCAACAAATCAAAGTTTTATTAATTTTTTTTATTAATGATGTTGTACATCATATTTAAATTTCTCATCACTTGCTTTTCTCATAGTTATGTGTGTGATGAATTGAATTTTTTCTCATAGTTGTGCGTGTGATGAATTGAATTTTCTCTAATTTTTATAAAGTTTTCACACTTCCCAACCAGTGTGAGAAAAAATCGATTATCAACGAGTTGTTCTAAGCAGCTGATTGGCTGATT
>JAULBM010032340.1:0-11032 GCA_032357055.1 Geukensia granosissima
ATCAGGGACGCCCCTTTTACAGGACTAGTGCCTCAGGGACGGAGAAACCTTGTGCCTATTCTTTCCCCGGCACAACCTTTGAGAAGGGGAGGCTTTGATTCGGCAACTCTAAGCCAGGTGAGCAATCACAGGCTCCTGGGGGCCTCTGGTTTTAGGTGCAAATATTAATTAACATGGTCAAATATTTATTCCTTAAATATTATTCCTTATGATATTGAAAAAGACATCCCATTAAAATTTCTCATGTTAATAAAGACATCAGACCATATATTTTTCAGATACATGATTTGAGAGTAAGTTAACAAATTGCACAGTACATTTAGAGTACTTATTATTTAAATTTATGGTCTATGCTTGTAGATGCCTGAGATCATATTTTTGCTCTGGAAAATTTTTTATGCTGTTTGCTATATAAATATCCAAGAATAAATGCTACTTTATGGAATTTATTGATGTGTAAACTCAGCTAAATATCAAGTCCTAAGGATTTTATGTAAAGTTTGAGTTGTACACACGAATTCCATAAAAAAAACCCATTTATAACTGATAATTCCAGTGAATTGAAATTCAAATAATTAAAATTGATGCTATATTTTAATTCCAAGAGGCACATGACCTCATCAGCATTGTTTTATTGATCTAGGTAAACATTTACATTGTCATGGTACTGTCCAATAAAAATGCAGCATTTACAATATTTAGATTATAAAAATTTTAGTAGGATTAGGTCATAATTTGTCCATCCCTCCTCTTAGTCTGTAACAATTACTTCCACTTGACTGTAGAACAACATACAAATTAATGACAAACTTTTGTAGATGTTTGGATGGCCATTTTTTAGGTGCATTTTGGCAGTTGAAGCAAATTTGAATTGCTTCCTCCAACAACTACAAAATAATCGCTACAATATGTCATACTAGAATTGACATCATACATGGAAGGTGGTTGGATTTAGGATACAAGAATCTGTTATGGTTTACCCATTGTAGAATAGAACTACATGTATACATACATAAGTAAAAAATGAAAGGTCAAGGATCAATAAGGTACATTTTTGGCCCCAAAATTTTGCTTATGAAGGAAAAGTGGAAAATATCTATTATCTTTTTTTTTTGTATTGAAGAATGTCTATACAAAGAAAATCCAACATAATTTTTAGTTCATCAGTTTTAAAACGATCACATTGCACATATAATTAGCTTTAAATATGAAAATACTAAAACATTACTTAAGGAGAAGTTCCAGTTAGGTTCCTTTTTGGCCCACAAATTTTCACATTATAAAAAAATTAGTATACTATTATCTTAAAGTGTTTGTTGAATAGAAAAATAAATGTTCCTTATATGTGCAGCTTTCTTTTTAGTATAAAAGTTCACATGCTTTAGGTATGACGTCATCAAAATACGTCATTTCCCAAATTGTTCAAAAATGTTTATATTTTTGTTGATTTTGGGAGATTTTTGCCTCTATTCATTTTGGCTGTATGTGTGTTACACCAAAATATTTACACATATGATGTAACTTACTAAACTACATAATATTTGTAAAAATTGATGTGTAACATGTTTGCGGCCAATACTGAAATTGCAAAAAACTAGTATAGATTAGGCAATATTCAGCTTATTTGTTGAATTTTCCTTTTTTGGACGAAGTTTGAGCAGTTAAAAATCACTAAATCTTACAATTTTTATTAAAAAGGTAAATTACGTTTTAAAGATATCAAAAAATGTAAAACTTCAAATTTATACTGAACTTTATTTTTCAGGTCGAAAACGGTCCTAATCCAACCCACTCCTTTGATAAAACATTTGATGCAATTTTTTTTCAATTTTAATATAGATTGCACAAAATCATCACAACCAAACTTTGCACAATCAAAGGTCTGTCAAGTACAAATGTTTGGTTAAAATATCTGCATGTTGTTTTGGCGAGATCATATCTATATTTAACAAAATTTCTGCTAAAATTTAGTATTTTCACAGGTAATGCTACATTCTTGTTGAAATAGTCAAATATACCCTATCGTTTTATCAAACTGACTAGTTATATGAAGAAATACTTTATTATTAAAAGAAGGTTATTAAACAGCATTTTGAAAGCAGCTTGTTATTGTGTCACAAAATCTAAATGTCTTTTGATACACAAGAAAGCCTTTACTCATTATATTTTAACAATCTTGAAATTGTCACAGTTATATAAATGTATTAATTTTGCAGGCTAATTTTGATCGTAAGAAGAGAAATTCAACCTAACCTTGCTTATTCCTTCAAGTATCTCTGTTAGAATACTACAGTACATGCATGGAGTTTTGTATGAAAAACACTCCAGTCTGACCTCAGTCTCAGAGATTGCTGATGAAATTCAAAGAAAGTCGGAGAAATTTCACTGCTTTGGAGTTTATTAATATAAACACATAGAATTCTGTATGAAAAACTCTCTAACCTGACCATCAAGGTTGCTGGTGAAATTCAGATAAATTTGATGAAATTTCACAAGCTTATGAGAGGGTGGTACAAGGGGGTCCCGCGCACAGACGTACGAGAAATAAAATGTCGTATCACCAGGAACGAAAAATTAGAAAATGGCTTGCACGTTGCATTTTGATCAAGAGACGCAAAACACGACATATAACGACCCTCTAGCACGACAAAACTTGAAATAAAAATCGGTAAAAACGTTGCACGAAAATAACCTTGTACCACCCTCCTATGAGTTTTTATATAAAACTCTTTGCAAACTGTATTTATATATATCTGATTTTATACATATATTGTAAATTAAAGCATGCTTTTATTGGCATTATGAAATATATGATATGCATGATAATTTGGAACAAAAAAAATTTTTAAATTTGTTAGATCCCATTGAGGATGAAGTTCCAAAAAGTTCTAGTTGAAAAGACCGTGTGAGCCTTTGTCGTCATTTTGTGTCTGTCATCCTCTGAAACCATAGTCTGGGCCAATAAAAAGCAAACTTTGGTTGAATGGTCCTCTAATGAAGTCCTTCCAGAAATTCATGATGGTAATGGACAAACCGTAAGTCTGCTGTTATATCTAGTTGAAGGTTCTTATTTGCAATTTGCCATTGGAACCAAATGCCACTAGGTTATTCCCCTTCAGTATTGCGTCTGATGACCTCATGGGCCAATCAAGATGGCTGCCACAGCTGTGTCGAATATCTTCCTCAGAAGCAAACTTTGGTTGAATGGTCACTAGGTGGGTAGATTTCAGAATTGTATCAGATGACCTTCAAACCAAGAGGATATGGCAGCTATATCTGAACTTAGATTAACATAAAAATGCATTGAAAACAGTCCGTCTGGAACTACTTGGTAATCTGGATCCAAACTTTAGTTGATTTAACACTCTAGGTGGGTACCTTCAGTAACCATCCACCAACCCAGATAGTCTTCTTAGCCCAACCTAATTGAACATAAAACTCCATGTTAAATGCATTAAAAATCTTGTCTGGAACTACTTGCACCGTTGGAACCAAACTTGACTGTTTGGTCCCTAAGTGGGTTCCTTTCAGAAGAATAACCTACATTGTTTGACCCATTCATTAACCAAGATTGCTGCCTCACACGAACTTAGTTTAACATATTGGTCACTAAGTGGGTTCCTTTCAGAAGAATAACCTACATTGTTTGACCCATCCATTAACCAAGATTGCTGCCTCACACGAACTTAGTTTAACATGTAGGACTCTATATATTTAAATTCATTGAAAACTTTATTGTCTGGAAATACTTGGTCCAATTTTTTGGAACCAAGCTTTGTTGCAATGGTCACTACAGTTTGTAGATTTCAGAATTGTATCTGATGACCACTCCACCAACCAAGATGGCAGCTACAGCCTTAATTAAACTTACATAGGTCCCCTATGGGAAATTCATTAAAAATTTTTCTTGTTTTTTAGGTAGGAGCAGTATTTTAGGCAACTGGTGCATGTTTTTTGTTTCGGGCTATTAAGAGCTCTTCACACGGACTGGCATTCCATCCTTGTTGAAGGCCTTGTGGAGACCTCTAGATATGTACATTCACTCTGTTTTTCTTAACTTTAGAGTTCAGTTGCTCTGACATTTACTCCATATCTTTTCATTTTCATACTAGGAATATTTTCTTATATGAAAAAAAAATATGGAATGTATGCCAAAAAGCTGCATATCTTATATACAACAAAAGCCAAATTTAACTGGTTGTTTCCCCCTTCTACAGATCAACAATAAAAAGATACTTGTCTCATACATTATTAAGTGTTCTACATCGACCACAAGTACCGTATATTGGGCTATTTTCATGTATGCTGATTTTGTTGTCAAGTACATAAGTTATATTTTGAAATTATAATTCGTGATTTGGTATCATTTCTTTTAAAGTTAAATAAGCAGTAGAATTAACATGTAGGGTGGAGTTGCTAACCCTTCCGGAGCACCTGAACTCACCCTGGTTTTTGTAGGGTTCGTGTTACTCCAGCTTTTGTTTTCAGTGTAGTGTTTTGTGTTCTATAACGTTTTTAAAATGTGGCAGAAATCTCAAGCTTAAATATCGACATATCAAATAAGTGTCTGTAAAAACTGAATATATTTTATCTTGAAGACAAAACCTTTCATTTGGTTTTTATTTGCCTATCTTAAATGATTTTACAGGATTTAAACTACAGCACCAAATTGAAAGATATTAAAGGCAAAGAAATGAATGCTATTACAGTGTTCAGCCTCGTGATATTATTTTTGAAAGATAACCTCTTAAAGCTCCTGCGCAGAAACAACAGAGTAGATACACTTGATGAGAGTATGATACACTGGGTACTTACTGTGCCAGCTATATGGAATGATAAAGCAAAACAGTTCATGCGTAAAGCCGCAGAAAAGGTTTTGTAAAATTCTATTAGATATGAATATAACATAACCAAACGAATTTTTAATTATAGCGTAACAAATCTTCTAGGTCATTTTCTTGTTTTTAATAGTATAAGCACAACAGATAACTTTGGTGGCGCTCAGTTTTTTTTAGACATTTGGTAAATTTTATACGCAAAATAATGGTACTTAAGTCATTATTGCAGAAACATTCCCTTAACTGTTACTGTCAAAATAGAATGTGAAAACGGCCACCAGTAGTTTTGATTCAGTTGAATCTTATTTCTAGTTTTATTTGATTGCAGCAGTGGTATTAAATCCTCTTAATGTTTACTAATGTTGTATTAATATCGAAATTTCAATTTGCTGTACATTTGTTTCATGGAGTAAAATCTCATAAAAAATATAAATAACAAGCTAGATTCCTTCAGGAAGGACAATACATGTGTAATAACAATAATAAAGCCTTTAAATTAGATCTCCAATTCTCTTTATCAGTCTTAATTAAATTTTTTTATTTGCATTTAATTTAGGCAAATATTGCGAGCAGTAATTTAACACTAGCATTGGAACCGGAAGCTGCGTCACTCTTTTGTAAAACAGCACAGACTATTTCAGTACAACATCGAGAGCCTGCGACAGAAAACGGAAGCAGATACTTATTAGTGGATTTAGGAGGTAATTAGTGTGCAAGATATAAGTCTGGGTTTATTTAAGCATTAGGTAAATGCGTTTTAACTCACAGTTCTATTGAATAGGGCTTATCTACATTTTACTATTACTACCTGCCGTACTTTCACTATTTTAATATGTTTTTGAATCATTTTGAAAAAAGCACATTTGATTGTTATATGAGAAAACATACTATAGCATTGTCCTGAGGAAGAGAAAGAAAAGCGAAGGGACAAACAAAAGTGGACAAGTCCACAAACACGACAATTATTGCGAATGCGAACATGGCAACACACGACGCATACTTTTTTAAAAGAAAGATATGGGATATATAAGACAAAATCCTGGGTTATGCAATGCATGATTTCATGTTATACTGTATGTATAAAACCAAAACAAACATACAACTATGAACAATGCGGACTCCACTAAAAACAGATGTGCACTCAGGTCCTCCGGAAGTGTAAGTAGTTCCTATCTCTTTAAATACACCCGCCGCATTGTCCATTTTCCAATCTGATATTAGTCATTATAGGGTTGAAGTAAAGACTTAAAGGGATTTTAACCTTCTTGCAGAGAAAGTGAACAGACTCTTTTAGGTTTAATCCGCATCTTTACAGGAAAAGGTCCATCTTAATCTTTGAAATGGATACTACATAACGGTCGACAATATTATGGCGTTGACAATTAAATTTCTCGGGCGCTGACTTCAACCGAAGAGCACCATATTGTTGTTTGGGCAGTTTTAATGTAAACGATTTAGCTCTGTCCTGACAATCGCTGTATTAGACACATGCTCTTGAAAAACGTATCAGCTGGTAGATATACAAGCCATACGCCGGGCAGATTAAATATAACTTGAAGGACAGATTGACTATTGGTTAGTTTATGTCATCACGTTTTGATTTGAAATTCAAGGTGAAGATCAAAGTATGAGGCAGACGTGGAGATGTCTGTTGTATTT
Source organism: Geukensia granosissima (assembly GCA_032357055.1). Classification (NCBI taxonomy): domain Eukaryota; kingdom Metazoa; phylum Mollusca; class Bivalvia; order Mytilida; family Mytilidae; genus Geukensia; species Geukensia granosissima. Next base: position 6,498 of record JAULBM010032340.1, read on the forward strand.
TTAATTTCAAGTTCGTTTAGGAAGATAAGGTGAATATAATAATCGAATCAAACACGAGATTTGCATTTCTTTACAGTAAGCCGATTATTTATGGAATATGAAATTTTTAAGAGTTGAAAATATATTCAATTTAAATGAAAAAATCCTGTCAATTAGTTAAAAATGTAGTTTGCTTCTAATTAACGCTGAAATAAGCTTGTCCCAAAAGGTGAATCGATTGTGCTTTGTTTTTTTTTTATTCGTTGAGGCTGCATATTGAAATCTTTATAATCATTATTAGTAGGCATACAAATCTTAAAAATGAATTATTATTTACCGGTTCTCCCATCGATAAATATTAAACAGTCCCTTACCGATGAATTGTTTATGCAACATGAAATTTACATTCAATAGATACACCTCAAGTGGCTGGAAATGTGTAAACCGGTTCGTGTTTATTCACTACTATTTCATACTGATACTGATATATTTTCACATTGAAAACAATACGTAAATCACACATGGTACAACAAATTAAAATTTCCTTATTTAGAAAATGTTACGAAAGTTACGTTGTTTTTTTCCAATGTACAAAACTTAAAAAAAGAATAATCAGTTAAATAGAGATATAAAACTAGGAGATGTGGCATTATTGTCCATGAGAGACAGTCGACCACCAAATGACAGAAAAAGGAAGAAATGCAACATCCCTTTTTAATTATAGGTGGTACTATAGACATTATGGCTCATGAAATACATAGTGATGGAACTCTTAAAGAACTTCATAGAGCGACTGGTGGATTATGGGGAGGAACTGTGGTCGATAGCGAATTCATAGCGTTTTTAACGAGAATATTTGGTGACAAAGTTATAGAAACAGCTTGTAGAAGAAAACCAACAGAAATGCTAGAATTACTAAACACCTCCGAAATTAAGAAACGCTCGTTTGAACCAGGACAGAACTTATCTGTTGCTATAAAAATACCAGTTTACTTTTATGAATTATTTTATCATATAAACGGCATAAATATAGAAGAATACGTACAGAGTAATGAATTAAGACAACATGTTCACTTTAAACGGGACAAAATCCTGATTTTTCCACAGCAATTCAATGCTTTTTTTGCTGGTTCTGTATCTTGCATAATAAGCCACATTCAAAATCTGCTACAATGGTCAGCCTTGTCAGGAATTACAACAATATTATTAGTCGGGGGATTTTCAGAGTCGATTGTGATCAGAGAAGCTCTTCGCGCAAATTTTTCACACATGCGAATCGTCTGTCCAGATGAGAGTTCCCTTGCAGTTCTGAAAGGATCTGTCTTATTTGGACACAATCCACACGTAATATCTTCTCGGATATGCAAATACACATATGGAGTTGCTATAACGATGCCTTTTGTTTCCGGTTTCCACGCAAAAGAGAAAATGAGGATCATAAATGGGAAAGTTGTCTGCGAAGACGTTTTTGACATACACTTGACTGTAGGTGATAGAGCGGAACTAGGCATTCCAAATCTGGAGAAAGTTTACAAGGCTGAAAAAGGCGAGAGTATGGCTATACTGGACATCTACGCTTCAACTGATAAAAAGCCACGTTATGTGACAGATAAAAGCTGTTTTAAGTTAGGGTCCATGGTAATCAACCTCACTGTCGACTACAAAGCCAGCAAAATGATAAGCGTAACTCTTCAATATAGTGGGACAGAGTTATCTGTGATTGCTAGAGAGGACCATACTGGTAAAATTGTCACAGCCACGCTGGATTTTCTAGGATAAGTCAAAACGTAATTTGGTATCAATTTAATGTAACTATCCATCCATTTGTAACACACTAAAACGAGATAAAACACAAAAACAGTTATGTTGTTACATCACTTTTATATGTGTTAAGCACTTTTATTTATCTATGAAAATTTGTCAGTTATCTTCGAATTCCTTTTGCACATTTTTATTGTTTTTTTAATAATTTCTGTCTTTTTTCTAACTCTTTTATATGAGTTAAGCACTTTTTTTTATCTATGTAAATTTATCAGTTATCTTCGAATTCCTTTTGCATATTTTTATTTTTTTGTAATAATTTCTGTTTTTTAACCTGAATACTTTTAACAAGTATGTCGTATATGCTAGATGATTGTGATACATTTAAGTCACTGCAATATTTAACATTGTTCAAAGATACAAAAAAGACAGATATTGTTTTTCTTTTTAATTGTATTTGTTTTAATTGTACCTTGGTACTTGGAGAAGCCAGTATAGGTTACAAAAATGTATTATTAATAAAAAAACATTACAATCAAGAAAACATCTCAGTAATTGTTAACTATAGCCAAATTTAACATTTTGATATGTTTCTTTAAAAATAATTTTAATGGTTGTTAAATATAACTTCCTGTTTTACAAGTTAAACATCTCGAAAGCTGTCGCGGAAAATATTTTAAAGAAGAACTTCGGAATTGTTCATAGGGAAGTCAAGCGTAGAATACCCATATAAGAGATCAAATGTGCATAGTCAATTCTGCTCTCACTTGGTGGGTGGCTGTCTCATGGACAATCATGCCACATCTCCTATTTTTATAGTCAAAATAGAATAGACAAATTCGAAACAAACCAAAAGAAAAAACGATAACAAAAGAACAAAAGCGTGGAATCCACGAATTCCTCTACAAAACAGAAGTGGTATCAAGCGCTCGTGAAGGGTATCGCGCATCACCCGTCGTGGAATCCTTAAACTCTAATCGAGAAAAATCGTCTTTAGTACGTATGTAACATTGCTTACATTCATAAATGTCAACATTGCAATAATTTTGTTTTATTCAAGAAAATAGGAAATAATGATTTGGCAAGTTGAAATGTTTATTTACAATTTAATTTGAATTGCCATCAATAATTGATCTATGTTTATTCATGAATGTTTGATTAGATAGTAGAAAATATCAAATATGAATAAATAATAAGATATATAAAATATGTTTACTAAGATTTTAAAGGTCTGTGGAAATTTTTATATATTGTGTTGGTGCAAGTTTAAAATTTGTTCTATTGGATTTTGTCTCAAATTTAGTTCTAATTGAGTATATTTTTTCTGTAGCTGTAAAAGATTTTTGTTAATCAAAAGAAGTATTGCCTTATTTGGAGTTTAAAAGTTTTATAAATCGACAACATTTGAAAAAGGCTTCAAAATTAAAGTTCGGACAATGTTCAAATTATGTAAAAGTTTGATAAACTACCCTTTCAAACATTAATCACTTTTACAATGAAAAATCGTCTGAAATAAAACAGGGGATGTAACGGAGTAGGATGCCTGTGCAATTTTCTTATCTAGTTATAGATTATATACCTTTTTCATATTTGTCTACCAACAACTGTAACATGTTATAGAAGCTTATTTTTCTAATTAATCTTTTAAAATTTTTTTTATTTGTTTTCAAAAATCAGGATTTTACATTAACCCATACATTATCCCTGACCATGGTTTTTCACATTGTGGGCATCTAATATTACATTAATCTTGGTATTAAGACCGTAAAATGTTAATGAATAGGTACAACAGAACAAACACAGCTAATATAAAAATAGGAGATGTGGCATGATTGTCCATGAGACAGCCACCCACCAAATGACAATCGGATTTAAACTTCTACTGGTCCCATTATGGCCTTCAACAATGAACCTGAGTCCATACCATAACGGAAGCTGTAAAAGGCCCTGAAATACAAATTGTGAAACTATACATAAAACACAACAATCGACCTAATCTAAAGCAAAAATGGTTAACATATAACAATAAATGACTAACAAAACAACAACATACAGTGGGCTACAGGTTCCTGGCTTGGGATAGGCACATTAGTATGTGGCGGGGTTAAACCGGTTGTTGAGCGCTCACACCAACCAACCAAGATGGCTGACACAGCCAAACATATTTTAACATGCCCTATAGGAAATTCACTTAAACCTTCTTGTCTGAAAGTGTTGGACCAATTGGAACCAATGGTTCTTAGATAGTCTTCTACCAAAATTGATCCAGTATTCCCCTTAACAACTTAGATGGCCATCTCAGCTGAACTTCAAGCTTAACGTCTGCTTAACATGAGACCCTGTGGAAATTCTGATTCACATTGTGGTGACAAATTTCAAATAGTTAAAATTATTTGACATTTTATTCCATTGATAGATCTCAAAATGACTTAACAAATTTACTTATGAATGCATACTATTCATAAGTAATTTTGACAATATGGTATTGCATGTATGTTTTAATCAAAATTGCAACGCCAATTGTTGATCATTTGTTGATACTGATTAATTATCTTTGATCACTGATTAGAACACTGGTGTGTGATTCTTGTGCATATTCACAGATTCTTTGGCTTTTGTCTATGTTTGTTTCTGTGTTTTATTAATTTCAAATTTGTTCAACAGGTGACCAAGTGTCCAATTCACTTGACAGAAAATCTGATTAATTTTCAAAGACACATTTAAAAAAATGGAAAAGCCTTCCACAGATAATTATACCCCTCGCAAACATACTTTGGGGGGGGGGGGGGGGGTAT
>JAULBM010032351.1:0-11032 GCA_032357055.1 Geukensia granosissima
TACTCCTAATGAACCGTGCAGGAACAATTACCCAAACTTTAAAACGTGCTTTATCAATAACTGATGTATTTTTCCTCCTATTTTCAATATCTCCGTTTTTTCTTTGCCGCACTGCCAAAGAGCAAGCAGGCGACACACGTCTTCCGGGGAAGACTCAATACTAAGTCATTTTTTAGCCTAACTCTTGGGCCAAAAATTGGCCTTAACGACCCTCGTTCTTTTATATTTATTAAAAGTTAACGTATTTTACTTTCATTAAGTAAGGTTAACAGACTGTAGTTTTATGGTTAGTAAAGACAGGAAGATATTTTGTTCAGTAGGTGCGATTAAATTTCCGATTTACCTATTAGTTTTAAAAGTCCCGTTCATTTCCTTTTATCTGAAATTACAGGTGTATACTTTGACTTCCTGGTGTATGCTATGCATAGTTTAATCGTAATAATTAAAATGTCATTTTACCTCGTACCTATTCAAATAAAACTTAAGAATGTTGTTTTATTACTTTCACCGTAATCTACAATTGACCTGTAATCACATAAATTAGCAAGTTTAGAAAGTTCAAAATTCAACTTGTAACTGAAAAAGTTGTTTATAATAAATTGAAATTAAGTATATATTAAGTAAATTAGAGCAAAAAGGTTCAGAATTGTTTTATATGAGAAAACCGGACTTGATCATGGTCTTGTCTGTTTTGTGATTCCCTGATTTATGTCTGTCCCTTTGATAATCTTTAAAATGAATTTTATTGATTGATTGATTGGTTGCTTAACGTCCAGACTGTGAGCAAGGGACCGGTAAGGAGGGACAGATACAGGCGTGCAATTTAGCTTTGTAACTGGCCGCTTACTGAACGCTCAAAATGAGCTGTTACAAATGGTATTTAGCTTGCTTATAACGACGTGGCATTTCCTGAATACATGGCGTCTTTAGCGTCTCCTTTTTGACGGATTGTGTATCTATACATCCGCCACAACCAGGAACGCCCCTTTTAGAGGACAAGTGCCGGACGGAGATACCTAATGTCTATTCTTTCCCCATCACAACCTTTGCGAAGGGGTGTTCGAGTATTTATTCATCCCCTTCGAACTATCGGACGCCCCTTTAGCAGGGGTTCTACCTGCAGGCGGAGAAACCGAACGGCCTATTTCTACCCGGGCCGCCCTAGGGGGAAATGTATTTTACGGTCAAGGGAAAATTCACAACAATTAAAGTAAACCGTATATTATCAATGATCTTTTAATCACAATTTACAATGTTTGAGAAAATTTTAACTTGCATCTTTCACACAACGTTTAACTTTTTACTTCCATCCTGTGTAGAATACCCAAAAGTGCCAAGAGATCAAAAGTGCATAGTCCAAAGACAAGACAAATTTTAAATAAACTAAAAGAAAAAACGAAAACAAAAAGATAAAAGGCTTGGAATCCACGAACTCCTGTACAAAACAGGAGTGGGATCAAGTGCTCTTGGAGGGGAAGCATCAACTGCTCCGCGCGCAGCACCCGTTGTGGAGTCCTTAATGTCAAAATCAGTATCAAATCAGGATGTTTAAATTGGGATTGTCAATTTGCGTCAAATCCGGAAGCAATCGCACGAACTCCTATAAAAAAGGAGTGGCATTAGTTGTAAATACATTTCATTTTTTGCCAGTAGCCTAGCTTTGCAATGCCTCTTCCGAATAAAACGCATGACTTCTCGGTTGGGGTGGGTACTATATGAGAAATCTTAGTAGACATGTGTTTACACGCATGAAAATTGTATCCAAGTCAACATCAGTAATACAGATATGTATATCCGAACCGATACCAACTGCGTCATCAGCATCTGAAGGTTGAAAAGCTTAGTTAAACTTTTCGCAAGGAATATATGTCAATGAATTCCAAAGTTGTCGCCCCTCAAGAGCATAATGAATTAATCGTGCCTTGTACTAGTCCGACATGCTGAGTGGGATATTTAACTTTTTAGTTCGTGAAAACAACAGTCCACGCGATGACATACCTCTCTATCCAGACACATTATACTGGCTCTGGGCCGACTAGTCTTCGCTTTCCCTCCCATTTCTGTGTGCTTATCACCTTACTGTAAGGCAACAACAACTTAACTTTAAGAGTGGTATGGTTTTTTACAAAAATATTCTGATTTCCAACTTTATGAAATCCAGTTTCCACCCATATATCCCGTAAAGAATGAATTTTGTTCCTGAAGTTTTCTGCATCGTCACCAGTATTTGAATCTGCAAACAAAAATCAGATCATTGATTACATCACTGTACCAACGAAGTTCACTTTTGTTCATTCATATCCTGTGTGGAAAAAAAGAATTCGCTAAAAGTTATTTGCCTATGTTGACAACCAGTTGTTTCAAAAGATAGAGAATATTATGAACGATATGTAATTTTCGCTCAATATTGCCATGACCCTGAAAACTTACAAATTATACATGGTTCATACGGTTTTTTATTAACAAACGCTAATATGCATCTCTGTCTTTTTATTATCTGGGAAGGCATACACTGTTAAAATCGATATAACAACATATAATCAACTTATACAGAACATTCGGTTACATAGGGATTTTTTCTTTGACACGAAATTAATTTAATTTAACATTGACAACTATAAAGACTACTATGTATATGGTTAATATCGTGCCGATTGCAAATCAGAACATATTAGAAATAACAGATTTCGGTTATGATGCTATTTGTGATACTGTCACAAAATATTTTTTATTATATATATATATTCGTACATTTTTTTAACTCGCATCTTTTTTGGCAAATTTATGTAGGTTGTTAATTTAAAACGTTCTTATACAGATCCTAGTAGTTGCCACATGTACCATTTCCCCATTTTATTTATCGGATTTATAATAACTTGTCTCAGATTGATACATTTTGGATGTAGATGTACTTTCCTCAACTCTAAATGCTGTTTGCTCAAGGAAACAGGAAATACTGGGAAGGGACGACTTACCTCACAACAGATTGGTTCAGTCTGTACAACAAATATAACAGTTTTACAAATATGACGTTAACCTCGGCAACCCTGCATATTTATAGTGCACATTGTATAATAATATTTTTAAGTGAGTGCAATTAGTTCTCGAAAATCGACTAGAACAATGGAGATATATGAAGTTTTATTTACTATATATCTATATAAATTTGTATTTGTCATACTGACACGCTACTATGAAATGTGCTTGTCCCAAGCCAGAAACCTGTAGTCCAGTGGTGTTCGTTGTTTTATTAGTCATTTATTGTTATTATGTTCACCTTTTTGCATAAGATTAGGTCGATTGTCCTGTTTTTATATATAGTTTCACAATTTGTTTTTCGGGGCCTTTTACAGCTTCCGTTATGGTATGGACTCTGGTTCATTGTTGAAGGACATAATGGGACCTGTCATTTGGTGGGTGGCTGTCTCATGGACAATCATGCCACATCTCATATTTTTATAAACTACAGAGTGTTGTGGGAAAATATTTTGTTTGTTAATTTGTTCATTTTAACATTATTAATAATGGCCAACCTTCTCGATGGACATCCAAATAGTTAACTTGGAAGAGTTCACAATGTAAATGTCCACCTCCTACAAAGGCAATAACTGTATAATATATGGTAAGGGCCACATTTCCGGTTAAAATTAGAAATTGCCTTGCATCTGTTATTTCCTATAGATTTTGAAGCTGAAACAATGTAGCTACACTAAAAAACCAGAATATTTCACAATTGGATCACGTAATTTTTTATTGTCAGTAAACTACCTTAATTTGAACAAATTTTCAGATTTTGTTAAAAGTTTGTAAATTTAAGGCAGTTCTGAGACTGGAAACTATGAACGCATAGAGCTTCTACTCTTTTCTCTTTGATATACATTTTTCTTGTTAATGAGCACATCATAAAAAAGGCAAGGCTTGAGCTCTACGTTATCTCAATCCAAATATAGCCTATAAAAGGCGTGTTGGCCCTACTTTAGCGATAAAGTAGTTTTAATCAAATTTTAATTACCCTTTATTATATAACCATGCAACATTCGTCAAAAAGCATTATTAATTTAAAGATTTGAGACTGTCACATTATTTCATATTGATTTCCAAAACTTTGATTTTGGGAGCCAAATACGGACCTTACCGCACTTAGTCCTTTAATTTGTTTAGAGGTCAAAGGACTTCTCTTTAAAAATGTACATTAGTATAACCCCCGTTGGACTTCAAGAAAATTATTTGACGTTACTCAAATCCAAAACTTTTCGAATTTCAAAATTGTGATGTCATAACAAGTGTACTATGATGTTTTCAAAGCAAACTACACATATGCTTTCACTATCATTTTTTATTAAAACGAATATACTGATATTTGTTATTAAACTATTTAAATATACACTTTTGTTGAAATGGGAACACAGCCAGACAAGTATAACATTTGTTCTGTTTACAGATGGCCAGCTTCTTCGAAGGTCAGTACCAAAATATGCAGATGGAGTGTATCATCCATCGGGGCCTAATAGGCCCAATCCTTTAGACATCAGTAGAGCTGCTCACCACGGACATCCAAACGGTGGTTCCGAGCGGTCTAGGAATGCACTACTAGTGTTCTTTGGTATGCAGAATTCGTATGCTATATAATACTGTAAATGGAGATTATAACATTGCATTTTTTATACCATATATGTTTTATTAGTTGTAGATCATATTTATCAGCCCGATTGCCGCCAGACTCGAGGGATGATAGTATAAACGAGGGTTAATCAAGTGTTATGTAATGATCTCTTTATCATACAAACTGAAAAGTATGTATCAGTAATGTTGGTTTTAGCTTGTGTATATTTATTTCTGATATATTCAACAATAATAACAAAGCACCATTTCTGGTTTCTACACGCACGCAATATAATCTCCATAATGATCCCTAAATAAATTGAAGATATATACTCTGCACACTTCCGGAAATGCCTGAAGGTAAATGTGTTAAAACGAGAAACGTGCGATAAATTCGGGAAGTAGGTTTATCAGCCCGCTTGGTGTATTGGAAAATCTTTTAAATCTTTTACTATAGAGATTTTTTGTAATTTCCAGAATAAAGGGGTAGGGCTGACCACTGGGGATTCCAATGAAACTTGACTTTTCATGCCCACTTAAAATATATATGGTTTAAGGATGGGGATCTAAACAGTTTTTGAGATAATTTGTGAATTTTAAAATAAGGGCGGCGGGGCCAGCCCCAGGAGTGACCATTAACCCTGCTCTAGATAACAGTTAAGAATATAAATGGTTTATGGGTGGAGATCTAGACTGGTATTGACATATATTTATATACATAGATTTATGTTATAATCTATCCTTTGGCTACTGTATATCCCGACCACTAGGGGTATTATCAAAATTCCGAAACCTTTAACACAATCTTCGTTTGAAGTGCAATTATTAAATTAAGTTTCAGTTCCGTATTCCAACTAACTTAGCAGGATTTGCATGACAATGGAAAAATGTACCATAAGGCTACTTCTATAGCCCAGCCCTTGGTAAAAAATTTCGGAACCTTTGCGCAGTCCCCACACATAGTGTAATCAATGTTCCAAATTTTATCTTCCTACGTCTGATGGTTCCTGAGATTATCCTTGACATTATGGGTATACGTAGGTACCACGAACAGAAAAAACATTATCCCCGCGCTATCGCTAGCGCGGGGAATATAATTTGTTAAATGGCAGGCTGAAATAGTAATAACTATGACAAATTTATTTGTTTTGAACTTTTGTGACATTTCAATTAAAATAAAAGGAAGCCTGATATTGAGACACATATATAATGTAGACTCTATAGGTATTTTATTATATTAAAGGACAACAAGTGGTTGAGGAAATAATGGATTCCCAACGTCCTGGTTGTCCTATTGAGTATTTTAACATTCCTGTACCTCCAAATCATCCATACCTGCAAGGAAAGGAGAGCTTGGAAATGCCATTTCAAAGAACAAGATACGATTCTAGGACAGGGTACTCGCCGAATAATCCTAGACAGCAGGTATGAAAACCAATTATGTACTATCTGATTGAAATACAGATTTGTTTTCAACGGTTCGCTTATCTTCGACAGATATTATGCATTCATCTAATAAACATGAAAAAAAGCACTGATTACGCAGGGAAAAATAATGATTAAAATCAATTTTATGTAAAACAAATGTTATGCTCCAATTTTATTTAATGCTGCTCATTATGTCTTTCCTTATTACAAAGGTCACCAAGCTTGATAACATGGAAAAAGTCAAAAGGTAAAAAGATTAAGTACTGTATTGTCAAACATCGTGATGGCCTAACAAATTGCCAAATAAGTATCTGTAGAAGTTGCAATGAAATTATATATAATAAATAAATCATTCAAACCTGAATCAGAAATATTACAAGCAACTACATGTGTTTATTCACATATAGCTTAATGAAATAACACCATACATTGATGGTACGTTAATGTATGGTCCTGGAAAAGCTTGGACCGATGCGATAAGAGAATTCAAAGGTGGTTTTTTGAAAGCCCAAGGTGACGCAAAAGATATCGAAAACAGCTTTCCTGCAGCAAATGATATTCGTCTTCCATTTGCTAATCCACCAGCGCCTAGAGATCATTTACTCAGACCAGTGAGCAGAATGTGGCGTAAGTATAAATTAAAACATGCTTCTGGTAGCAATCTGATCAAATGTAAGAAAATATCGAAAAGGGTTTTAATTTCAACGGCATGGGTGGTATGCTTATTTTTTGTTATCTTCAATTCAAGGGGCACTAATTGCAAGTATTTTGAACAATAGGATTCTATCTTTAAAGCAAGCTATCACAGAAGATATTAAATTTGAGATTGGCAAGTTTAAATCGTTTCTTTCATTGGAATTTATGAATAAAGTAAAATAAATTTTTGTCTTATTTTTGTCGCACATGGTAATAGTAATGGCGAAAGGACGTTGTTTATGTTTATCAAAAGAATATTTATCCATATAAAATAGAAGATGTGGCATGATTTTCCACGAGACATTTTTTTAATTTAATTTAACTTAAATTTTTAATATATTTTTAATTTACGGCCTTCAATAATGAGTCAATGCCATAACGGAAGCTGTATTGGATATTATTGACAAAGTAACCAATTTACTTATCCAAAGTTCCATCTCTTTCATATTTTATTTATCCAGACCTAGAAAATTAGGTATTTGATAAGAAAATTAAAAACAAAATCTATTGCATTGCCGTCTATCAAGACCTTTTTAGAACATTTTCAGAAGTTTATGTATATTATCGTGGACCCGAAAATCACCGATTGCCTGTCGAGTCAGGAAGGTGGCAGAACCTGCAAATTATTTATCAATTATGGACTTTTGTTGAGGTCAATACGTTATATATGGACCTGGAAGAACTATCAAAACTGATTCAGAATTGTAAATCAAAATCTAATTCTTCTGTTTTTTTTTCAAATAATTAAACTGGTTAAAGTCACAGTTAAACATTTTTGAATGACTATAGACTAACCGATTTTAATTAATCCTCATCGTGTGCAAGGCAAAATTACGCTTATATTGTATCAGTGCCAATCTTGGCAGGTTTTGCTTGGGCCTCAATAGTTATATACAATCTAGACAAGGTCGCTTGAATTAAAAACAAGTCAAACAAATTGGAAAAAGGCCAGAAATGAACGTTAAAAATTCAAAACTTGTTATTTTTTAAAAATAATTTATTCTGTTTGTACCCTTGATATGAAATATTAGATTAATGTCATCACTCCGGAAGTTTTTCGGTCGCCATCATGATTTGGTTGACTGATACGAAATATCCATTTCACAGATGACAATGGATATCTTCCGACTGTCATTAATACAAATCCGTTCCTATACCGGTTGTGACTAACATTAATTTTGACTATGCACTGGCTTTGACTACAGAGTTACACGACGGGTGCCACTAGTGGAGCAGGAGTTGCTTACCCTTCCGGAGCATCTAAACTCACCCTGGTTTCTGTAGGGTTCGTGTTACTCCAGCTTTAGTTTTCAGTGAAGTGTTGTGTTTTTTTTATGTTTGTCTTTCTGTCTTGCACTTAACTGTTTCTGTCTGCCCCTTTGGTATCTTCGAATTCCTTTTACTGCCAAAAGTAGATCTTGTTAACTTAGAAATGTCGGACAGTGATATCATACTAATTTCTTAAAGCAATCTAAGTGATGATATTGGGAATCTAGATATAAAAGTATTTTCAAAATCCATTTAGATATAACAGAAACCGGCTTGTAGTAGGATTCATTAACCAACGTATTACGAAAACGTCTGCTACTTGTCTTGATTTACCGTCCGGATCTTGTATTTGGTACGGACGTCACACCGAACTTCTGAAGTGATCATTGTGTGATTAATGCAGAGATCAGTGGACAGGTCAGCAAGCGATTATGTTATAAAAGAACGATTTAAAAATATGATCAGGCATATTTATCTGAAATAAAAGCTGATATAGAAAGTCATGACTGGAATAAATTTTCTCTTTATCATAAATGAAGCATGTGAAACACATATTCCAACCAAAACGGTTTCTATCAGACCGAATGATAAGCCTTTCATGAATGACTCTATAAGGAAGGCGATTCGTAAAAGAAACAGCTTTCATTATAGATCCGAACATTCCAATAATCCTGACTATTGGAACCAATACAGGCGACAAAGAAATTAGGTGATACGGTTGGTTAAACAAGCTCTGTCTGTGTTTAAGGAAAAGTTGACGTCACAGTAAGTTGACAAAACATTGCCTCCAGAAAAAATGGCGGCGTATTGCAAGAGCCGTTTGTAAGTTGAATAAAATTAACACTGTTATTCCACTTATAAAACAAAGGAGAAGAATTCAGACAAATGTAATGTACTAAATAAGTATTTTGCTAGCATTTCTCATTTTGCGGATGAGACTGAAATCCCCAGTGTCACTGAAACAGAACATAGATGTCCAGACTTATTTATAACACAAGAGGTTAAGGATCAATTATAAATCTTGAATTGTTCCAAAGCTCGCGGACCAGATGATATTGCACCGTTTATTTTAAAAATTTTATCTTTGTCACTTATTGTCCCGTTAACTTGCTGTTTAATCAGTCATTAGAGTCTGGTACACTTCCATATATCTTGAAGCGTTCACATGTCACACCTGTTTATAAAAAATTAATTGGCATCAGAAGTTGCCAACTATCACTCTATTTCTTTAACATGCATACAGTGTAAGGTCATGGAAAAGATTATTGTAAAATTTATGCATAATTATCTTAAAGAGCATCACTTGCTGACTAGACATTAATCTGATTTTCAACCACGTGACTCGAAAGATAATCACTTACTAGAAATTTATCATACTATCATCAGTTATCTTAATTTAGGACGGGATGTTCGATTTGTATTTTGCGGTATATCGAACGATTTCGATAGGGTTTGGCATAACGACTTACTTTTTAAACTACTTCGAATGGGGTTTAACAATAATCTGCGTAACTGGGTATGTGACTACATAAAACACCGTTTTCAAAAAGTACTTCTTGATGGTTTCATCATTGGATGGGACGAAATTGACGCTGGAGTACCCCAAGGGTCAGTAAAGGCTTCTTTTCTGTTTGTCATATATATATATTAATGATAAAACTGAAAATCTCCAGTGTTACATTTAACTTTTTGCCGACGATACTTCTCTGTTATCGTCAATGATGCTGATTATATTCGCTCTTCCAATATGCTAAGTCGTGCTATTTTTACATATTTATGATTGGACCAAGCAATGGACAGTTGATTTTAACCCAAATAAGACAAAATCTGTAATATATACGTAATAATATTAATAATCCACCAGTTTACTTTGGTAGTCCCGACAACGTGGTGACAGATGTAAATTGCACTGTCATCTTGGTTTGGAATTAAAGAGTAACTGTAAATTGAATGACCACATTACAAAGATTTATTCCAAAGCATGTGATAGACTGAAAATATTACGAATTCTTATATATCAAGTAAATCGTAATGTACTTGTCACTATCTATTTATCGTTTATTCGCCCTGTGCTAGAGTACGCAGATTTGTACAATTAATGATGCCAATCTTTTAAAGAGTGTTCAGGTGGACTGGAAGAATTATTACTGGTCTTAGGGTTAAGTCCTCCAAGTCAAACATTTATAAAGAACTTGGGTGGGAGCCACTTTACAAGCGCCATAAGAAACATAAACTGGCCTGCTTTATAAGACTTTAGATAGACACACTCCTGAATTTTTATACGCTCTCTTTCAACCATACACCGAGAGTATGAGCTTAGACAACCTATATCATTTAATAATATGAGAGTGGATATACTGTGGTAACCTGTACAATAATAATTTTTGCCATGAAAAAATCTTCCAGTCTCGGTCAAATCCAGTCCCTCAGTTTTGATTTATGTAAAACGAGGTATTACTTTCATATTGGTAACAAAAAAGTTTAAAATAAATAATAAATATAAATATAATCAAATATTATTAAATGTCAAATCAGAAATGATGCCAGTTATTTAAACTTCCATTTATTTTATCAACTTTTGTCCGAAAGGAATGATTGTCCTTATTGTAATTGTCAATGTGAGAGTCCCTCTCAATTTTTCCTAGAGTGTCAGTCTTATATGGTATTTGGCGTCAGCGTTTATCTAATGTTTTTCAAGAATTCTATATTGAGCTTAATTTGCAGAATATATTGTATGGAAATGAGTTACTAAATCTACAACAGAATGAACAACTATTTTGAGCAGTTCACGCTTTTATAAAAGATATTAAACGATTTACCTAATTCCTGCTGAACACATTATATTTGCATTGTTGACATTACTGTTTGTACAATTTGCTTAATTAATTTCTCAGTTTTTCTAAATATTTAATATTTTACATATTCTCATTATGGTAACTTATTGAACTTTTGTCACCATGTTTGTATGTAAACCTTGAAATCTGTTTGACATGATATGATTTTTAAATACGAGTTAGTAGTTTTGGTAAGAATTCAT
>JAULBM010032362.1:0-11032 GCA_032357055.1 Geukensia granosissima
ATTTTGTTTTCCCAAGAACTGAAATACTGTTAGCTCTATATTGGTAATTTTATACCATATTTCACTTATGCAATGTGGCAAATTGCTGTTTGAAGATTTTTTAACATCTTAAAAAATATTTAAATCTCTTCCAAAATTATAGCTACGAGTTGGTATAAAGTAGCTTTAAATCACTTCCCAGTTGGTACAATGCTGAGGTAAGAAACTTTTATTTTACTCAACAACCCATCAATTTGACAATCCAACAGCTCAATTTAAATTGATGAACTGGATTGTCAGATTGGTAAATTGCTTTAGCTGTTGCTACTGGGAAAGGTAAAAGGTTGCAGCAAAAGCAGAGTAATACGTTCGTTAAATACCCGTTCTGATAGCGAAGTATGAGTGATGAGTAGGCTGCCAGTTGTAAGCGAATTTATTCGAACCGATCCATCACAATTGTTTTCACTGACAATCAAAATATCCCACTTTTATGGTTCCCCGTGTTCAGTCCTCATAATTATTGATTAATTGTTTGTTGATGTTTTTTAATCTTAATCATAGCTGATTTTTTTTCTCTGGAAGTTAAGCATTAATCAAAAAACAGTTTTTGGAAATATGTCAATAGCAAATAATTGTGTTATTATAAAGTCAAATCATATCATTTATTTTTATTTTTGAAAGCCCTTGGAGTATCAAAAATTTGATGAATATATGGTCAATAAAACTCGCTAATTCCCATCCAAAACCTGTCATCAAACCCGATATTGCTGATTGATGCAGACCGAGAACGTACATTAAATAAGTATAAAATTAGTCTGCTAAGTGATTCTTTTTTGTAGAGCTTCTTATTTAGCCGCCCTCTCGGTTTTTATCTGCAGATTTGATTGTATTTGTTTCCAAACCGTAGAATAAGGTGAAAGGTATTCTTTCGTTTTAGAAATTATACTTCGAAAAGTTCGAAAATATAGTAAAGCATCTTTGTGTTGAATATATAGGTCATAGAAAAGCGCTCACATCGTATTTTAAAGTAAAAGCGTACAAAAACTTCGTATAGAAGACTGGGACAGTCACTGAAGCATTAGACAGACCTATTTCATACAAATGGGAGGAAAACAAAAATAAAAACGTGTACGTTACATATAATATGAAAACATTTTTCGCAATGAAAACAAAACGACGCGAAATATACTAAATCAAACGCTTCTGTTATAACAATCTCACCCTGTGTTAAATATATTTATTAAATATGAAATACATAACTGGTAATTAAAATATATTTACATACATATCTGACAAAATTGTTCTCTTTTACATTTGGTCTCTTTCAGCTTGTTTGAATTGTACAACTCCTTTATACAACAGTGAACCATTAGGATGGAGATACATAGCAGGCCACACTAAATAGTCAATAAACTTTCCTGTTTGTGTGTAGCCTCTAAAGTCATCTTTATTTTTACTTGGGTCAAATCCAAAATGAAGTTTTGGATCAATAATCGCTGAATACCAACATATTTCCATGCAAGAATTAACATACGGTTTGAGTGGTTCACCAAGCCTGGCTTTCGTCTTCCAGTAAAACTTTAGAAAGAGTAAAGATACAAGTTGAAATTATTATTCTGCCAGTCGATAGCACTACTGAAGAGCATGCACCCCAGTGCGAACAAGACATCATTATATGTTCGTTATGCATAGAAACCTATTTATTTTTTTTTTCATTATCTGGCTTGCTGATTGTCGATCCTAAAATTTAGCTGGTGATGTGTCTTTTACTGTTTCGGTTTTTACTGACGACTACTTGCACTTATGAAGTTTAAAATGAGATGGAATTTACAATAATACATAAGATAATATTTCACGCCTTTTCGTCTAATCATCGATTAACCGAAGCTGCTTCATGAGATCCCTGCTTTGCAGTAAATTTGAAAAAATTGTGTAATGCTTTAAAATTTGGTTGGTTGGTTTGTTTGTTTAGTTGTTTGGTTGGTTTCAATAATTAGTCTTACGGTTTTCGGATTTGTTTATTGCTCCCCATATAATATATAAAAAACTGAGGTTGTATAGCAGCAGAAATACAGAATAAGTACTGGAGTACATTAAGCAAAGGCTGAATTTAAATTGGAACGTGAGAATAAATCACAGAAACAAAAACCTGAAAAGTCTATATACCAAAAATGGTCAGAGACAACAAAAAACAATAAAAAGGAACCAATAAAAAGTTATTAAAATAAAATTCATACAGACTGTCCTTAACAAATAAAATCAAAATCGAATATCAGGTTAGGTTTCTTACAGATTTCCAGATCACAAATTCTAAAACGTTTAACAAATTAAGTGGAAATGTGACGACATTTAACGTAGTCTATTAGACTTGTTCATTGAGATTTAACTAAATATAAAGGAGTATTGTAGTATATTGGGAGTTGATCTATCCATATATCTAAATGTAAAATAATGACTTGAATTAGGGAACGACATTTGTCATATCTTCACTAACAGTTGAATGCAAACCATTGATGCTGTTTTAACCATATTCAAATTATTGCAGTATAAAAACACACAGAGCTCTATCTAGTATGTAACCAGCCATACCTGCGTAAGATGAACTAACGAATGTTGACCTAAAGCCTTTCTGGTGTCTTTTAACATCTTAAGTTCTAAAGCTGATAACGTCTGAGTAAGTCCCTATAATTATGGATTCCTATTTTTATAATTAATGTGTCACGAAAATACTTAAAACAGTCAATTCCTTTTCATCATTCTCTCTTTTATCAAGTTGAAATATATTTCATTTACATATTGTTTGTTTCCATCATTGGTTGTGTGTATAAATGTATATAAATAGAGATGTTGCGTGATTTTCCATGAAACAGCCATCGACCAAATAAAAGTCGAATGTTTAAATTTATGTTTAAATTTTAAGATATGGAATTTTAATTTCTGTAGTTCAATAGAAAAGTAAAAGTATTGACTGTAATCTGAAGTGCATGCGACTTCCTTTAAAACGTGTTACCACTGCATTTTATATGATCATCTCTTCCTGTATCTTGCAAAACCCCAAATCGTTAAATTAAAAGTAGATAATACTTTTAAAGTTTGCTGATAAATGTCTTTCTTGATTTTTTTATTATGCAACACAAATATGGAATCTTACAGGTCTGTTAACTTCCTCTGTGTAACGTTCTGGGTGAAAAATCTTTTCCTGTAGAGCCTCTAACTGACGATCTGCACAATTACAACAAAACTCCCAACACTTCTGAAAAAGTGAAAAATACGATGGTTTTATACCTTGGTACTTACAATACACATGTTATGTCATACTTTCTTACATATGGATAAAATAACATATAGAATAAACTTATGAACCATGTTGCTACATTTATTAGAGATAATTATTTGCATATTGTTCTGATTTCAAGCCTACAAAAATTATTTGATTTTGGAGAAATGCTCGTCTTCCTAATTTTAACAGAAATATCAGAGTGCCTTACGCAAAAATAAGATTAAATAATTTCGTAAGCAACTGCAGAAGCTGGGAAAATTAATTCTGTCATATGACAAAATCTAGCTTACTCTGCATACTAGTTAGACCTGGCCAACAGTCAGACTGGTTTACGATATACAATGTATTTATGAGGTGTTCTTGCTTCAGACGAAACCAGTTGACGAAACCAGTTTACTAAGTGAAATTTCCGCAAAAAGCGCATCTAGCATTTGGTGAGAATACCACTTACTTGAAAAATATCAACTAATTGTCCACACGCAGCCTTTTCGTTGTTAACAGTTTTGTAAATGTGTTCAAAGGCATCCGTCCAGAGATTGTCATATAAATTGTTGAACTTTTCACAAAGTTTCTGTGGTCGGTTTGGGTCACTAAGATCTGTTATTTGAGGCACTCCATTTGGTATCTTGGTTTCAGCATCTTTACTTAGACTGAAATTATATATTCATTACATTTAATTAGACTGAAAGTATTTGTTCGTCACATTTTCAACAGGGGATTCTTAACCTTCTAGACACCTGATCCCACTCCTGTTAATACAGGAGATCATGCGATTCCTTCCGGATTTGACGCAAATTGACACTTCTGATTTTTACATCCTGATTTATCACCGATTTTGACACTAACGACTCCACGACAGGTGTTGGGCGCAAGAAACTTACCCTTCTAGAGCACCTGATCCCACTTCTGTTTTGTTCGTGGAGTTCAAGCCTTTGTTCTTATCTTTTAGTTTGTTTAAATTTTGTCTTGTCGCTTTGGAATATGCACATCTGATCTCTCACATGGGTATTCTACACTGGAATTACTTAGACTGAAAGCCTCACATTTACTTTGACTGAAAGTATGTATTCATCACATTTCTACGTGGATTGTTTCATCATAATACCATGCGTGTCATATTGAGATAAAAAATCAAGTACCAATGTTCGTACCAATACACTTAGAGTGCTAACACATCACAATGAAATATTGACTAAAAATGAAACATTTAGAAGTACACTGGTACTCACTAACCTATTTCGCAGTCGTTCGGTTTCTTCTCGCAGCTCAGAAGTCACTTGTTGTAATTCTGAAATTTCCTTATTTTTGGCTGCTAGCTCTGTTTGTATTTCAGTGGCCCTTTGACTTGCATTACGTTCTCTTTCCTCCCTCAGCAATCTGGAGAGCTCTTCCGTTTTAATTTGTAGTTGTTTAATCATTTCCGTGTCTCTTTGTTTACTAAAATCGCAATTTTCAAATAGAAAAAAAATAAGTGTTCAATCTAACAATTTAAAAAATTAAATTCATTCAACATACAGACTGATACAACACAATGACACTCGTCATAAGAAATGGCGACCCGGATTAGAATTCCACGACGGATGTTGCGCGCAAGACAAGTATATCTGATCCCACACCAGTTTTGTTGCCTTTGTTCTTTTTGTTTTCTTTTTGACTTTTGGATTGTTTCAAATTTGCCTTGTCTTTTAACTATGCACTTTTGATCTCTTGCATGGGTATTCTACATTGGACTCGCATTTGGCTTAAGCTGTAGGCATAATCACAGAAAAAAATAACAAACCAATAGTTAATATATAATTTCTACAAACCCTTCTATCAGCTCTTGGACTTTTTCATTAAGCAGTTCAATTGCCGACTGACCACCTTTTAAGGCATCTTTCATCACGTCACGTATAGCATCTAAATCCTGCATCTCTTTTGTTTTCCCAGATTTTGTTAACTGAAGTATTTCATTTTCATGCTTTGTTCCTCCTCGCTGTTGACCTAACTTTGCCTTCTCAATCAGACCAGGTTTACCTATATCACTAATGAGAAATTATTTGAGTATAAAGCTACCCTTTTTATGAGCAGGTTATTTTTCATATTTTAACGACGTTTCTAACAGTTTTTAAGTTTAGTAATATTTTATTGTCAATAAACAATAGGATCGGGCTTTTAATGTTAACTAATATACGAGGATAAAGGTTACAAAATGTCAAACGACTTTAAAACTTCAAATACATCTTTGGGATTAAATCTGTAGTTCGAGTTGAACAATAGATGTAATATTTTTGCAGAATATGTTATTTTTAATGTTCATTTATTTAATGAATTTTAATGTTAATTTTTTATAGTTAATAGTAAAAATGTTTCGAAATAATAAACTTTAAGTTCGAAGGTTAAAAACCGTATATCAAATTTATGCAGAATTTCAAGTTTTAAGAAATTGAAAAGATACGATGTAAATGTCAGAGAGACTTCACTCAAACCACAAAAACAGAGGGAATTTACAAATCTAAAGGTCTCCACAAGGCCTTAAACAAGTTTGGAATACAACTCCTTGTGACACTCTCTTTAAGTCGCCCAAAATAAAAAAAAATCTTGTGTACGTAAAATAGTACTACTCTTACCGGAATCTGACCAAAAATGTATATTTAACAAAATAATAAACCCAAAGACAAACCTATGACCACATTTCCTTACTTGGTAACAGCACATGAGACATGTGGTGGGGTTAAATTAGTTTAGGATACCCGACCTTCCTTAAACAAGTGGTCAAAGGACAAAATCAAAGAAAACAAAAGCAGTAACCGACGACCTATAAGTCGCCCATTACGACTAGAGAGTACCTTAATTACAAGACATAAGCTAAAAAAAACACATGCAAAAAGAAGATATATTTTAATCCTTTTATAAACAAAGCGTCAAACGTCGTCTTACAATCCAATGTATACTCAGTGAAATTTATATAAACCGACTGCAGGATTATTTTCAGTTAACGGAGGGTAAGACTAGTCCGCACAAGTTTATAGGTAATGTAAGTTTCATTTCGCAAATGATTGACAAAGATATTATATATTATATTGCAGTATGTATATATAAATAACTCGAGTATGTTTTTATTTGTTTTTTTAAATATAAATAAAAACGGTTTTTCACAACTCATCTCAGCACGGTATATGTTTTTCTAACAGACGGTAAATGGTTTTCTTGGTTTGCAGTGTGTTTTCAATTAATAAAAAAAAATTACAAAACAAAACCAATTTAATATCACAATAAAATAGATTTCGACTTCGTATGTCTGCAGGAGTCATTAGTAGCTTTAGCTTTAAGGTCATCAACACTAAACTATGCAAAATATATTACCACTGTTGATTGAGTCAAAACCATTGTAAGCAAAGGAAAGTGAAGAAAAGGAACCATTACCTTTTCATTTCCATGACGAAAAGAATATTTTCTATTTTAGTTAAGTTGTATCATTAATATTTGGGAGAAATTTGACTACTACATGTACATAGAAACGCGACGGATGTTTTTGCATATGGTAATAACAGCTTACTATTCCGGAGTTCATTGCCATTTTATTGGGGATGCGTATTGTCCACATGAAAGTTCTGTTTTTTTTTTTTTTCTATATAGATAAAAAGGGATATTTTGTGTTTTTCTGTCGATGTCGCATTTGTCTTGTTCTTGGGCGTGCTACAACTATCGACTTTTCTATTATCGTTGACGCTTGGATTTTCTCCAGACTTCTTTTGAACGTTTGCTCCATAATCTTGAGACTTCTGTTATATTGTAACTTGTTTATTTTACCTTGTTTTCATGGAAGCGGTTCCTGGTATTTTCTCAGGAGTATTTTGTTCATTCTTTGGTGGCTGAATAAATAAATGAAAAAAAATCCCACATCCTTAATTTGTATTCATTGGACAGGATTACTGAACGTGAGCTATTTAGTCCAACTTAGGTATGTTATTTGTTCTTTACATTTTAAAAAGTAGGTGTTGTGTAACAAAGAGTGACCTTTATGACAGAAATGGTAGAATTATCAGTTATTGTTGGGTTTATTTTCCTGTATAAAAAAGTTCTGTATTACAGTACCTCTAATATTAAGAAACAGCGAAAGGCGTTAAGGTACCATTGAATTGTAAACTATTGTAATTTGTAGTCTGCAGTGGACAACGTTTTGTACACATGATAAGACAATATGAAATAATAAGAATAAGGTTTTTAATTTTAAATAATATATGATGTTTCAGACGAAGAAAATTATTATCAGAATTTTTTCAATAAATACAAATACCTGAGACACTGATACAGTTGTTACATGTGGTCCCTCAGACGACATTATGTGGTCTATTAATGTAAAAAGCACAATAACTTACAACTTATGTGATTTATGTGCATGTTTGTTTTAATAATGTATTATTATTTCTAACATATCTTAAGTGATTGAGGTTAATTTAGACTTATAAATAGTATATATACAAAATGCGGCCATGCGCACGTTATCAAAGTACAGTGTGTTACTGAAGGTTTTTTTTCAAATAGTTTTTCAATTCATTTAGAGTAATGTAAAAAATTAATCAGTCGTGCAGTGTTTGAAAGAAGCACATAATTATCAAATTTTAACATATATTTTGAAAAATTATAACTTGAATTATATATTAAGAATAAATTATATTTACCAGGAAGTCAAAAGTATCTGTACATAAACAATGCTTCATAAAAATTCTTGTTAAACTGGTTGGTATATTTATAGGTGTTTAAAACCAAAGATTTGACATAAATATTTGTTATAAATCGTACATAATTGGTAAACACAACCCTTTTACTATCTTAAGTTTTAATCTTTTGGGTGGTTGCATTCTTACAAAACATTAAATTTCACACCGGTCACCTTGCATGCGCTATTAATTATTGTTTCATTTATGTTTTATTATCAATGTACACCAGTAAGAATTGGTTTTCTTTATACCACGAGTTTGTTATATATCAAAATCATCATATTGATGCATAATATTATAATTATTCGTAAATGTTTAGAGCTTATGCTTTTAAATGAAACCAGAGAACTTTCAATATTTAGATTTGAAATTCTTTGATTATCAATGCTTATTTTGAGTATAACTATTGAGTCCTCTCATAAGCGCTATTTTGATCTTGCTTTTTATGGTTTAGATCAAACGGGTTGTTTTAGAATTAAATTCCTACAGTTCCACAGTTTAACTTAACAAGAACTTTTTTTAAACTGCCTTGTGTGTATGTCCATTTACAAAACAAAGACCAGCCTGTATTTAGATTTATTAAACGCCGTAGCATCGCCAGTTATTTTGAATATGTGATAAAAAAGAGTATCTGCCACAACAGGAATGGTAAAAATCAGAATCTATTGTTTCTGTAGCACCTTAATAAAAACGCCAACAATATAGTAACATTAATATTTGATTTTGAAATTTTCAAGGCAGTCACAATTACCAATATGCAATGTATTAGATGAGTAAGCAATACCTTTCTTGCTAGGGATAATACGATACTATAGTGCGTCGTTAAGATGGTTAAATTTTTTATCAAGTCTGCATCCAAAATTGAAATCAACCGCTGTTTATTGGTGCGATTCGTAATGTCAAAATTTATGTCAGATTTTCAGTTTTTGTCTCGGCAGCGACGCAAGTCGCGGAAGGCGAGACATAGGTATCCAGTGTCAATAATTGTTGAAGTTTGTGATTATGTCAGATTTTACATGAACCATTTATGATACGTCACTCATATTTTGTATGAAGTTATTTCAGCATGTATACATTTTGTTTCCATGGAGATAACTAACCCCAGACCCCTCACTCATGGTCCACTGACTTTTAAAATTTTATGTTTAAGTTTGTGATTAGGTCAGTTTCTTAGAAACCGCTTATGATGTTTGAATGGTATTGGGTATGCTGGTGTGGAAGTTATGTTCCATCTCGTTTCAAAGGATATTATGAACCCCTGACCCCACAGTAACGCATGAATAATCACTTGAATTTTTGCAAGCAGTTTCTACAGCCCCAACCAGTAGTGTTTCTTGATAAATGCATATGGTATGGTGTTGCGTCTACATGATTGTATATCAATACATTCATTTTCACAACCAATTGATGGCTCTGTCTACCCAGTTATGCATGACCGGTCCCTGCTCCTTCTATCGAACTTCAGAAGCAGACGAGACATCTCGTGGATTTGTGGTTCTAACATTGTTTTCCTATTGGCAACCACTATTTGTGTTTCTTAAACTAGTTAGTCATGAAAGCCAATTTTTAACAAACAATGAAACCCACTGATATTAGGTTTTGACATTGTATATTGAAATCACAATAGGATTTCAGTTTAAAAGGGGAACAGTAACACCTTCTTGATGAAAATATAGCAATGCATTTTTTGATAATATTATTGGGTTTTAAATGACAATTTACCCAACTGGAACATTAGTTTTTTTATTTGTACAGATGTCAACCAAATGCTTTCGAACGAATGTTCGTTCATCAGAGTTTTTTTGTTTGCTGTCAACGACAAAATACTGATAAACAGTGAACTGTTGTTGAATAATGAATCTGCCTTTGGGTCATAGGCGTATGGTCACTTTTCCCTGTTTTATCTTACTCATAACAACAGATTTTGAATTTTGAAATGGGTTGACAAGAAACGTTATAAATCATTGATAGTTGATATCAAAGAAAAATTATGTTTTAACCAACGTGTCTTACAACAAAAAATCAAAAACCTTGGAACAATTTTGAAAAGTATGCACAAATTTCACATCATTTGAAGGACTTCCAAATCCAAAACTCTGTTAAATTCCCCTTTATTAGCAAATGCTTGTTGCTTATTTGAAAAAAATAGCACAAAACCCATTGGTCAAATGGTATAGAGACAAACTATTGATGAATAGAATACATTTCTAAGGTCAATTGTCTTCATATCTGAGAGCAGAAATCAATCGTATATGTTCGTGTTAAACTCCCAAGAACCAATGAAAAAAACAGTTTGATAAGCCAAAACTATAATTACTACAACTTTAAATATCTTTCCCAAAAATATGTTGAACCATGAATACGGAAGAAATGAAAAACGAATGAAAACTCCCTATTATCTTGGGAACACTATGAATAATAATAGAATAAAAACACGAAAACGAATCTCAAATTTAGATCAAATTGGCTCTGCAAATATGGAACCTCTGGCTGATTGCTGAATGACAGATCAACCGTTCGACGACAAGTCTTCAAATAAACATTATGTTTCGATTTGTAAGACTTGTTTCATTTAAGGATAAATTGTAAATGATCACTTGTTCGACCATTTTATCGTCAGATATTCATTTAACCTTCATGTATTAAAATAGTTCATAAATTATTCAAATGAACACTATATTCGAGTTCCCCCAGCTATAATACATTATTGTTAAGGGACAAATGAACAAAATTAGTGGATCAATCGGCCCAAATCATAGGCCGATACACGTCTTTTACTTCATTTTCTTTCCCAACATTTTTCTGCATAGAAAAGACAAACGAATAAACTCTACTGCAGTACATCTCAATTTATTTATTTCATCTGTACAACACCCTTTACAAGTAATGGTCCATCTTCGTGCAACAGCAAAGCAGGCCAGACTGGAAATGCGAGCTGTATCCCTGACTTAGTAAAATAACGAAAATTTGCCAGCAGGTCTTCTGGTTTTTGAGTTTCAATTGGCCAGTAAATTATCATCGGTGGATCCTGGACATTCATTAGCCAGCATATTTCTAAACATTTATCCAT
>JAULBM010032373.1:0-11031 GCA_032357055.1 Geukensia granosissima
TGAAGAATGACAAGCGATCCGAGTAACTGACGATCGCTCAGTCTGTTTCCCTCCGGCGATATTTGAACACTCCGACAATATTTAAGAATGATAAAGAAAGAAATAGACAGCGTGACTTATAGATATAAGACCAACAATTTTTAAACGACATTTTTTTCTAGTATGGTTTAATGGACGACACCAATTTAACCTTTTACCCTGCTAACATACAAGAAGAACTTTTTCACGCCTTTCAAATTTATTTATTTAGCTCGTTTGATGCACTTTGATACAAGAAACCATGAAAATAGCACCCCATGGCTGAGTTTTATATTACATGTTTAATGCTTCTTTTATCTGTAAACGCTGAATATCCATTCTTTTCTAGTTGTTGTGTTCTATGTCTCTTCATAAAACATATTTTCATTGTTAACGGTTAGCAAGTTTCATAAATGGTTTTTGAATTGTTTAGAATATCTTATTCTAACTCGCAGTTTTTGTTTGGTTCTTGTTGCTTCTTTTAAATTTAATGTTACTAGTATATATTTAAGAAAAAACAGGAACGTTATATTATACAGCTATGTGTTATTTTTTTTACAAAACTGCATGTTTCTGAATTTTTTACATCTGTTTCAAAATGTGGATTCTGTAATGTTTTGCGTATAAAACTTTAATGGGCTTTCAAACAAAGTCATTTTGACGTTCAAGGTTATGTTTTTAAAAGGAAAGAAAGTTGTGATTAGCAAAGAATTTAATTTTGATAAAAAGCCTTTAGTGAATAAACATTGAAGAAATTATCGCTTAATAACAAATACGAAAACTAATCATATAAACTGAAAAAGTTAATGAAATGATATCAAAAGATGAAAGCTTCTCAAGAAACTTACGGCCAACATCACAGTCACATCGTATAAAGTTTGTAATTATTGCGTAACACCTTTGCCACTATCATATTTATGTTTATGTATATCACCATATCGTCAATTATAACGCCAGTTTTTTTCCTAACATCAAACGCCCATTTGAATGATTGTTGATGAAGTAACAGTTTTTGGAATTTTACAGTTAGGACCATTGGTACAAATAACAATTAAAACATTTAATTTTATTGCGGTGTGTTAAAATTTGTTACGGGGTAAAGGAATTTCGCATGATAGGAACTTTTGTATTGTTTAACATCTTTAAGTGATAAAATAAATCAGTTTTGTATTGTAGGCAGTTACCCCTCCTGTGTAAATGTTATGTATGGTTTAATAGCTGGAAATATTCTGTTTAAATATGTGTACGGATTGGTCCCCGTGCATGAGAAGTGCAGATATCATGCTTTGAGGTTCGGCAATATTACGTACGCGAGTAATATCCTGTAGAATCTCAACAACTTCTACCAGAAGAGTTAAAACTTGAGTCATTGATCACATTCTGGATGGGAATGCATCAGATTTCGGATTTTCAATAATCCCGCTTGTTGGTCTGGGCTTAACAGGTACAATTAGCCATCGCATACGAAATTCCATTATTAGCATGCAACTCATCTCAGGTAAAATGGAATACCAAACTGAAACTTCGCAAAATAATTGCATTTGCGGGGCATTACCAAAATTCTGAAACAGCCTTTTTCTCGCTTTACTTACTGTCAGTTTTCGGGTCGGGGAGCACACCCGGCGTCTACAAATCCTCTGCTAAATTGAAAAATATAACACAGTAATTCCCTTAATTTGTTTAAAAATTACCCCACCCGGTAACGTTTTATTTTGTATGACCATCTTTGCCACAAGGTAGATATACATCGGAAATATTATTCAGTGTCCAGATTCAGAGCTAAAAATAATAATAAACTATATGCCCTCTTATTTGCTCAATCAAACTGTCTCTAGGTTCCCACTACTAAAATCTAAAGGTGCTTTACTTAACTAGTTTGAATTAATTTAAACGCATGACAGTTTATCCAAGTAATTGATCAATAAGCGTAGTAAAATGCCGTGTATATCCATGATGGTCTATCTTAATTTAGCTTAGTCGTTTTGTGAACGTCCAAAACAACAAAAACGCCATTCAGATAAACCCAGACACGGGGAACAAATAAACCACCACTAACAAATATAACTTGAAAAGCCAAAATGTCTCTAAACAAATTCGTTACTGTAGAATTAGTTGTATCAGATCCAAGGAATTCGAAGATACCAAAGGGCCAGACATTAATCGTTAAGTCGGAAGACAGACAAGACCATGGCCAACTAAACGAAACGAAAGACAAACATAGAACACACAACACTACACTGAAAATAAAGCTGGAGAATATGAACCCTACAAAAGATCATTATAATAATTGTTATTCTACTTATACATTGAAATATCACCATTCAGTAACAAAAAGGTGATGATGATCATGTTACCCTTGTTTTCAACATTTTAACTTTTACACATTAACATAATCCTATCAAAAGTGTTTTTGCTAGAGGTAAACAACAACTGGTGTAGTCATATTTTTTTAATTATAGAAGGTAATTTACGGCTCTAGTTTCTCGTTTTTATATTAAGTCAATAGTCAAAGTTAACTTATAATAAAAAATACACATTGCCCTGACTTTTAATTGTTACATTTAAATATTTCTGTATAAAGTATTATCATGTGATTTTTTTAAATATGAAAAGCCACGTGACAAATATTACTTCCCCTAAATTTCAATGACTCACTCTTTCACTGTGAAAGCCAGAAAATGTTCATCCATGATCTGGCGAATTTTTTAAAATGTTTGATTTTATCAATGTACTGTTATTCTCTTAATAATATACTGTAACTTTGGTTATTATCGCAATCAAACAAATGCGTCATTCCTTGTCTTATAAATCGTAATACACCCTCCGCTGGATTTAGCTTCCTTATTTAATTGTTTGGTTTTGAGCTCTTCTTCAACTATGTTTGGATATCGGCTTCCCTCTTATTTGGTTCTCCTATACTGATAAGATGTTACTCAATGAACAACGCTTTTAGCATGAAATTCACAAAATTTATACATCATTGAAAACCATATATATTGTAAAAGGAATTCGAAGATACAAAAGGGGCAGACAGAAATCGTTTAATCGGAAGACAGACAAGACCATGACCAACAAAATGAAACAAAAGACGAACATAGAACACACAACACTACACTGAAAACTTAAGCTGGAGTAACACGAACCCAACAAAAACCAGGGTGGGTTAAGGTGCCCCGGAAGGGCAAGCAACTCCTGCTCCACTAGTGGCACCCGTCGTGTTACTCAGTAATCAAAGCAGGTGTATAGTCACAATCGATGTTAGTCATAACTGGTAAACTGTAAATGATTTTCCTATTTCAAAACCGGCCCGGTGGTGTAATGATTAGCGTGCTCGCCTCGAGTGCGCAAGGTCGTGGGCTCGATCGCTGACCGGGACAAATCAAAGACATTAAAATTGTTATTTGCTGCTTCTTCGTTAAGCACACAGGTTAAGGAGTGAGAGAAAAGACTGGTCTCCCAGAGTTAAATAATGTGTCTAGGTAAAGTTGCATGTCTTCCTACGAACTGTTCCTTTCGTGAGCTAGCACGTTAAAATTCCGGCTCAGTGTGTCGGTCTAGTACAAAACAGGGTTCATCATCATCATTCATAAAGATGCTCACGTCCTTTATATGCATGAAATATTTGCCACTGGATGTTAAGCAAAATTCAATCAATCAATCAATCCTATCAAAAATGACCAATTGGATTATGTATTATAGTCTAGTTTTCGGTTACAGTAGGAGTCACAATGATTGTTCATGGACATGATTAGTGTTTACTAGCAATGTATTGATTCTGGTGTATTTTTGGTTTAATTGTACATTTCAAAATTGATTGAAAAGCTCACATTGCTATTATTTCGATTTGGACACTTAAAAAAGAAATCATTGAAAATCGTAAGTTTGAGCTTCATTTGGAATTTCCATAAAAGCAAAAAATAATTTCATCTTCTTCAATTTCATGGATTCCTTAGCTACATTGTTTCCTGTCTTTAAAAGCAAAGGTACAATGCGGGGTTTGCCAAATGTTCCACAAACCTTTGACAGTTACTTAGTCAGCATTGAAATCAGGCTTCAGAGCTCTGTGGAACATTCTTTTTAGAAACGACGTGAATCAAAAGTGGCTCCTTGAAATACCAAAGATCTGTTAGAGTCCATCAAATTAAAGTCTTTTTTTTCGCTGGTAATAACATTATATCATTTGGTTTTCCTAAACCCCCGATCAAAATTCAAAGAGAATTTAAAGAATACTAGAAGCTCCGGTTAACCTTTGTTTTGTTAAAAAATATTACAAATTAAATTATTAAATTCAAATATTTTTAAGATATTTTTATATGAAAAACACATGAATCATATGAAAAACAGAGGAAATTTACAAATTTACAGTTAATTTTAAACACACTGGTTTTTTATTTAGAACTCTAAAGATAATATTTTTAACTGGTAACATTTTTATATCGTTTGGCGGACGTGTATTTCTACAGATTATTTGCATTCCAATGGAAAATGAAAGTCACTGTATGTCACTTCTCAAATTGATTTAATTTTTTATTCGAATGAATCTGGCTTTATACAGAGCCTTTCGCATAGGTAACAAAAGGGTGTTTGCTATATTCACATGATGTTCTTTCACTAACTTGCTCTAATTTCGACGGCTTTGATTGTCTTATTCTAAACGATCCTTTCATGTTCAATAACTTTCAGTCGCACCTGCATTCGGATAACATAGTTCTCAGTTGATATGCCGGAACTCTAGGCACTCTAGGTAGGGCGTGTGCTTCATATCAGGATTTCTGGGAAAATGTGTGGTCACGAGGGCTGATAGGGGGCCCTTTCTTTCTTTGGGGCTCCCAGGTCGTTTTACGGAAAGCTGGCCGTTTACCATAGTGGGTGACATGAGTGGAGAATACCTCGCTCCATGCACGTAAAAGATCACTTTTGGTAACGATCACCTTACAAAAAGTCAAACCGCTCATCGGAAGTCATGTGTACACCCATTTTACCTTTCACCTTGTATACTATCAATCAAATCAAATGAATAATGACATAAATATAATAACGAAATTATAAAGTTGTTCTTAAAAAAGAAACTTGCGAATTATCAGCTTTTTAAACACAATACTGCATATGGAAGAAGCGTTTTCCAGTTACTTAAGGTGTAAACATACTAAATAAATTCCCTATCATTTCAACCAAATTTTGGAATTTTCAAATTTGTCTAGCCAGTTTACCTCAAGTTTAACTTGCCAATAACCTTATATAGCCTGAATTGTACGGGTATGCTGTACTTTGTCTAAAAAATCACCTGACCTTTAAAGACTTTTAGTGAAATGCCGTTACATAAGGGGAACCCCCTATCTAAAAATAGCATTTTGACTTCCAGAAAATCTCGTCATATAGACCATGTATTCAGAGTGTTATATCTTCTTCAAACATCACCAAAAATGAACAAAACTAGACTAAAATTAATCCTAATAAATTTATCTTTCAGTAGGAGTCAAAACAAATTAAATCTATGCGTTAATTTTATATGCTAGTTAATCGAGTAAGAATATTTTGTTTTGATTTGCACTATTTTTGTGTATGTTCTTAATCTGATTGGTTGATTTAGTATATTGACACCTTCTGCAATAGCACCAAACTATTGGATTTTTTCCATCCTGTATACTACTTATCCACATTCAAATCTCAAAGATAAATTAAGAGCCTTAGTTCACCTCTGTTTTGTAAAAAAAAAGATGGCAAACGCAGATACAAATATATGGTTCTAGGGAGGGACAAACCTTATTTTATTATTAACCACTCTGATTTTAACAAAAAGTACTCTGAAGATTACATTTGTGTAATGCTTCATTTTTCTAATGTTTGACGTACGTGTGTTTCAACAGACTGTCGGCATTCCAGTGGAGACCAACTGTGCACCCCTTCTCGCCGATTTATTCCTTTATTCGCATGAAGCTGACTTCATACAGAGCCTTCTGCAGAGAAAACAGAAAAAGTTGTCTCAGTCTTTTGGTTTCAGTTTCCGCTATACAGATGATGTCCTTTCACTGAATAACTCTAAATTTGATGACTATGTTGACCACATCTATCCCATTGAACTTGAAATCAAAGATACTAAAGAAACAGAAAGGTCTGCCTCTTACCTAGGCTTACACCTAAAAATGACAGTAAGGGTGGGTTAACAAAACTTTACTACAAAAGAGATAACTTTGATTTTCCGATTGTTAACTTTCTGTTCATGTGTAGCAATATCCCAGCCACCCCTGCAGACGGAGTATATATTTCTCAGTTAATACGCTTGTGCTTCGTATCAGTATTTTATTGATAGAGGGTTGCAGCTGACAAGAAAGCTACTGAACCAAGAGTTTCTCAAGGAAAGGTTAGAGTCATCACTCCGGAAGTTTTTCGGTCGCCATCATGACTTGATTGACCGGTACGAAATATCAGTTTCACAAATGGCAATGGATATCTTTCCACCGTCATGACTACAAACCCGTTTCTATACCGATTGTGACTCACATCGATTGTGACTATATACCGGCTGTGACAACTGAGTAACACGACGGGTGCCACTAGTGGAGCAGGAGTGCTTACATTTCCGGAACACCTGAACAACTTTGTAGGGTTCGTGTTACTCCAGCTTTAGTTTTCAGTGTAGTGTCGTGTGTTCTATGTTTGTCCTTCGTTTTATTTGCTGCCATGGTTTTGTCTGTCTTCGAACTTAACGATTTCTGTCTGTCCCTTATTCAACTTCCGGTAATCGACACATAGTCGCAAAGTCTTATCTTTTGTTTGGACCATAACCATTTTTGAGGAACATGGACTTAAAAATTCTCTTTGAGACTTACTCTACTCTTAGTTGTCTCATCTTTTAAAGCTTGTCTATTGTACAAGGGTATGCGTTTTGGTGGTTCTCTCACTGGTATCTAAAAAGAAAAGATATGGTGTAAATATTCATGGTACAAAATTCTCAAATAAAGCAAATTCTAAGCATTGAACTAGAGCTTTGATTCGGATTTGATTAAGTCGGATATTAAATGTCCTTTAGTTTTGTTTTCCAACCTCATTAGGTTCGGCAAAACAGTCACTGTTTCTGATCAAAAAACTTTTAGAATTGTCTCTATGATCATCGTTAATAGTACTGCAACCTTTCTCAAAGACCATTTTTATGTGGTTTAGCACGGCCCTTTCACCCATTTGTGACAACCAGTAAATGTTCTGTTAACAGAATTGACAGGAGTGCCAAAAAGGCTAACTGGAGTGAACAAGATCATATGAGTATGTTTATAAACGTCATCCGGGGCCTCAATGAATACTCGGGTATGAACACTCCGTTAGGATGCATCTTCTAAAATATTTGCTATTGCTAGTCCATATCTCTGCATTAAAGGTTTTTAAGGGGTCTAGACACCAACCAACCTACCTATAATCCCAACTCGGTTAGATTAACGTGACTTGATTACGGCCACATATCTAGCTGTCACCACTAAAGTGTTAAGGGCCACCACTGATCTTTCATTTACAATTTTTTTATTTTCAAAGGCAGACGACATCTGTTGATAATAAATCTGGATTCATCATGATCCCATACACATCGATTAAAGCTGATAAAATCTTCTCCAATAAGGTTAGAACTTTACCTACTATGACTTGTGTCTGACCTCAGATGGTGCAGGAATCAACACTGTGTTATTTTTCTTATCCTGGATGTTTCCATAATCTTTGTCACTCATTGGATCCCAAAAAAAAAATTTGTATATGTTAAAATAAGAATGTCCTGATGACCTCAAAACGACAGACACCAGCGATTATTTTGTTGCGAGGAAAGAGATTCTGGTTATAAAAAAGTTCTTCCTTGTGCTGACTGATATTTGAGTATGGAAATCAATACAGTGTCAACACTTTATTCTCAAAGTGCATCAAAAAGTAACAATTGACCACAAAAGGCAAAAACAAGGCTCTTATGGTACAACTTCAATTCGCAATAGAAAATCTTATGTCGTCTCTTTTCGGTCTTTCCTTACATTAACTTGCTCTCCCTATTAATCTCCGCTGCTTTATATGAAAGTTTAACAAGCTAGGTCAAGCCTGGTTAATTTAATGTGCACCAGTAAATAAATGCTAATAATGAAATTTGTTCAATAATTAATACCTACAGGGCCTCAGGACTCCAGATATCTTTATTGCAAAATCATATCAATTATAGGTACATCAATAAATTATATTAATATCATATAATAGAAAGCATTGTATCAGATATTATTATAAGTCAGATTGTAGCTTTATTGATCTTTATATAAATTTTCCTTTCCTACGCAGTTCAGTTGCATTTTTTTGAACTCATCAATTGAAAAAAGTTGTAAATACTAATCTCCAAACAAATCGACCTATTCATTCGGAACACAAAATCGCAGAACGTTATTTGACACAATCCTTAACAAAGGTGGGGCGTGTTTTATTATCAAGTATATTCGAACTTTAATGTTTTGTTTATGTTCTGCTAGTATTTTGTTATGATGTTGTTTGTCTTTTGTCTCCCGGCTTCTCTGTGCCCTTGGATATCTCTAAATTGGTCTAATTTACATTCGCTTTTATAGCAGAATTGGTAAGAATTTCTGATGTGTTGTCCATGGTATATTGTTGTGTTTCGTTGTTTTCTGTTTGTTGTTGAAGATTTTGTATGTTATTCGACTTACACATTTTGTCTTTCCCTTTTAGAAATTCGAACTCTGTTTTCAGAAGGGATAGATTTAACTCCATAAGGCCGACGTAATCTATTACCTAATGAGGTTACACTCTCTTTGCCTTGCGAAACTCATGGAGTTCGTCTATCTCATTGGCGATAAGAAAATTTTGTTTTAAATATTGTCTAATATTAGAATGGGTTCATTTGTCTTGTGTCAATATTTTGCAACATAATAGTGATCCTTAAATACATCAACAACTGATAATCTAATGGGAATAACCAATGTTGCGTAAATATTGTGAGTTTTTATACTTTACCCGTACATTTGTTAGTTACCTCCCAACAGTAGCATTAGAACCAAAACAAAATCAACACTTTTTTACTTAATTTTAAGCATTGTATATTGTATACATTTTCATATCCATCAAAGTCATGACATTACTTTATTATATAAATACAGTTATCACTTAGTATTGTCATAAAGTCGTTAAATCAAATGAAACTTCCAGTTTAGATATAATGCCTACTTTGGAAATGGTCTGTTCGAATATCTTTAGTTGCAAGAAATAAAGGAATATAGATTTAGTCAATAATGACTGACAACAAAAATTATAATTCGTCATCAAAAAGTAGTTTGTACAATTTTTTTGTTGTTGTTTGTGCAAAATACACAGTATTAAATCATCGGTCTGTGTTTGAAGGCATTCGTGTGGAGATGCTTGATGTTTTGTCTTCAGTAATCTCACCCTGAGCTTGCGTCCAGTAACTGTGAGCCTTCATTAGAAAGTATCTGCTTTTTGTACGGAGTTTTGTTAGTAAATTTATTGTAATTCTGGTGGGTCAGATTGGGCGAATTTCTTTTGATTTTTAAACATGTACATATAGTTAATCTTGTTCCTCCTT
Organism: Geukensia granosissima; assembly: GCA_032357055.1. Lineage (NCBI taxonomy): Eukaryota > Metazoa > Mollusca > Bivalvia > Mytilida > Mytilidae > Geukensia > Geukensia granosissima. The sequence continues at coordinate 9,590 of JAULBM010032373.1, forward strand.
TTTTTTCCTTTGACCACTCATTGGGGATGGTGTGGATCCCACTTAACTAGTGTTACCCCAAAACATGTTTCATGTGCCAGGCTCAAGTCAGGAGTTTTGGTCATATGTGTTGGATGTTTTGTTACCTGAACATTTTTTATAATATTCAGGTGGAAGTATTGTTTTACGTTTTCACGTTTTTTTTTTTGGTATTTGGTTCGATTTAGATCTTTTCTCAAGGTGTGGTATTCCATCCTTATTATAGGCCATGTGGAAACCTCTAAACATGTAAGTTACCTCTATGTTTCTTGTGGTTGGAATGCAGTCTTTCTGACTTTACCACATTTCGTTTTTAATTTATTTTAATAGAGCCTTGTAAATTTCAGTTTGTAAAATAAATAATTATGAAATTTAAGAACTAGACATGAAAGAAACAAAATGCATGATTTTACATTCTAGATAAAATTTATTTTTGGTATTAACAACTGCCATTTCACGTTATTTTTTAAAACAAATATTTGCTTATGAAGACATGTAAGATATGTAGACTACTTTCCCCGTGTATACGGTATTGACAATAACATGAATATTAGTCACGCCTGCTGATTGGACAATATTCAAAGTTATGGTCCTGGTCTGTATACCAAAATTCCCGTGAATCCAAGATCTCATTTCTCAAAATTATCTAATAACCAACATTATCGAGTGGTTTGCATAGATCTGTAAATTTGATGTTACGGTAATTTGCTTCATCTTGAATTTTGAACAGATTTATCCACGTCCTACGGGATAAAACATTTAAATAGACAATCATTCATGTGTAAACTTCCCTTACCTCTTCAAATACATGTAAGTTATTTCCGTTTGCCGGACATCCGCCATTAAATTTGCGTGTATTTTATTTAATGTAGAATACTTATGGTATAATATCATATATTCCAGTTTGGACTTCAATATTCATTCTAATACGTGAGTAAAACTTAAGCTTTTAAATTAAAGACATTAAATATGATTACTTAAAATGCAGTATATAAATTTTACCTGGCCTATATGATCAATACTTATATAAAAACATGTTATGGGGACGTCATACATTTGTAAATACAAGTTGACCAATGTTGAATAAATATGGTGGAATGTATGTATGCTTTATTTACGCCTCAAGAAGTAACTTCTCATCATTAGCATTGGGACCAAAACGTAGGAAGTCCACACTGTGCAATACAAAAATGAACCTTCTTTGTCATTTCTGAAGTTTCGAGTTTAAATTGTACTGAACATTTCTGTTTATATAATAAACGATAAATTCCTGCAAGAAACAAAATTACCAGTGTTCAATAATATGGGGAATTTTAGTATGCTATAGGTACATTTCAAGACCTAACCCTGTATAAGGAATTCGAAGATACCAAAGGGGCAGACAGAAATCGTTAAGTCGAGGACAGACAAGACCATGGCCAACA
>JAULBM010032395.1:0-20863 GCA_032357055.1 Geukensia granosissima
CCGTGTCTCCCCTTTTCAGATCTGTCGTCCATCTACTTCCTGTTTGCGGAGCGGGGGCATCTGTGTCCACCAGGACACGTTTTACCTCTGTTATGGTATGGAATCCAAATTTATTATTGAAGGTCATAATGGGACCTGTAGAATTTTAAATTTGTCATTTGATGAATGACTGTCTCGTGGACAATCAATCCACATCTCATATTTTGTTTTTTATTAAAATTTTTTCTGAAATATAAAAATAGGAGATGTGGTATGATTGTCCATGGGACATCCACCCACCAAATGATAATAGAATTCAAACTTCTACAGGTCCCATTACCGCCTTCAATAAATAACCAGAGTCCATACCATAACAGAAACTGTAAAATGCCCCAGAATACAAAATGTGAAACTATACATAAAACACAAAAATTTATTGCAAAAATGGAGCAGCATTATCAGGGTGAGTTGTATGCTTGAAAATAATATGATATTATATTTGTACTGTATACTTAATTTACTTCCTGGTTGTAAATATTGAATATATGTATTGCATATGTCGCAGTTTGCATAGAGCTGCAAAGATAAAATTTCATTTCATGCATGGACAATTATTGAATGAACACCCTGCTTAGGTATTATTGCACTTATTAAAAAACATTCGGGACATTTTCATAACACAGTTTTATGGGTGGTTATTCAAGAAGTTCTAGGTCATTTCATATCGCAATGACATCTGCGTACTTATTCTATTTATGAAATAATGCGGAATCACATTTGTCACAGCCGAGTTGTTTTATTATTCAACTAAGTGTAACTTGGTGAATTAATTTTATTGACGTTACTTAAAGTAGAAAGCACATTTATTTATTTTTTTTCTATTTGCCTGTGGAGTACATTAAATACAAGATGAAGGCTTAATATGCATGTACCTACCAGTAGGTGAGTTCTGGAATTTATGAACTGAATAATTTCGATGAAAAGAAGATATTTACAAGAAAACAAACAAAATTAAAATAACATGCCGGATGTGGAATTCCGTTACTTTAGTGTTTTTTTTTCCCTTTTGGTACTTTTCTGTTACACATTTATTTGGTGACACCTGCATTAACCGTGAAAAACATTATTTGGTACATTATTATGAATCTATTTGGTCTGGATTTTTTTTTTTTGCTTGTGCAAATTTTATGGCCTCTAGAACCACAGTTCTTCTGTTTCTTTGACTGAAAAATCATGTTATGACATTATGATGGAGGAAGATCATTAAGTTGTTGAGATTTTTAAAAACCTAATAAACTATAACATTTCGTTAGTAAGCTTATTTTTTGGCTTTTATTTTACAGCAAAAATGACATCTGAAAAATCACATCATACCCAGGCTGCAAACTTCAACTCTCCATCATTATAAAAATAGAGGGGGAAGCTGTAATCCAGTCTCATTTTGAATGTGGAAACTAGGCTATTTATTTTTTATTTTCATATTAAAGTTTGCTAATGTGGATAGGGGTAACACCAGATAAGGTACTTTGATAATAATCAGTAATTTATTCATAAAAAGCCTTCTAATTATTAAATTTGGGATTTTTTAAAGTTTTATTTAGAATGTCATCCCATGTGCAAATCTGATATCCATTTTGCTATCAGATATAATTTACAAAGAAAGCAAAAACTTTAAACAGGGGAAATAACTCTTAATTTGTATTAAAACCTTTGTCATTTTAGTCTTTTTTTGATGAAGAGGCATTTTGACAAAATGGACTTGAAGCACTTTCAATGAAATTTAAATAATTCTAATGTGGTCCGTGGGTGACTTGTGGCTTAGGCTAAATTACCCGCCCCTACCCAAACAGTCCCAATTTGGCATGCTATGGCTTTAAAATTCCCCAGCCTAGCACCCAGCTAGCCCCTTTAATGATTTATTGTTAGATAACTTATTCTCGTCCTTAAAATGCATGAATTATTTGCCACTGGACATTAAACAACAATCAATCAAGCATAATTCTAATGTGGACTGGTACTTAAATAATATGCAATGTAAGGTGGGGAGGGGGTGGACTAAATATGTCAGATCCAAACCTATTTTGGAAACCTAACCAATGTACACAGGAGTGTGAAAATTATTTTAATGAAATAAAATGCTTGTTGCTCTTAGTATATTTGAAAAGTTTTCATTAGATATTTTTTTAAGTCCCTGCCGTTGGGGACGTCAAGTTTTACCACTGTACGTACATACTTAGGTGTGTCCTTCAATTTTTGTCAAAGATTTCTTAGCATGATATATGGTGGATAGATTTGATATTTGGTCTGAAGGTTTGGTATATCAGGCTGAGTTGTTATATGGTGGATAGATTTGATATTTGGTCTGAAGGTTTGGTATATCAAGCTGAGTTGATAGCTTTGATATTTGGTCTGAAGGTTTGGTTTATCATGGTGAGTTGTGCTGAGTCTCACCTTTTCAGATCTGATCTATGTCTACTTCCTGTTTGCCGGGACAGGAGCATCTGTTTCCAATGCCCTATGGACTTATTTTTCCTATGTTGATAATGATATATAGATCAAAATGAATTTAGATTAAAAAAATGAGTTATCATTTCCGGAGTACAAATTAATATTAACCTGTTTAATGTATATGTTTATTCCTGAGGCCATATAAAAAATTCTTAAATCTGGGAGAAAACATCTATTTTGGAATGTTTTACCGATTAGCTTTTCATCTGCTTATTCGAAATTTCTTCAGTATATGAAACTCTATTTAAAAACTTATTTTAAAAATAGTGTTGATGGATTGGAAAGTGTGAAGATATTTTAAATTACAGGGAATCCTTCTTTTTTTGGATTTACTTATTTTCGCATGTTTAGACCTTGATGTTGGATCTTTTGGCAATACATGTATCCATTTTTCATCCAGGTAGACAATCTCAAACCAGAATTATGACCATCAGCAGTCTAGAGCTCGTAACAAGAAGTATGATTCTACAGGTCAATCTTGTCTGAATTTGCTTCTTTATGTTATTATATATACTTCAGACAGGGAAGTTCCGGTAAATTTCGCGGGTTGTGAAATGTCTAAATTACATCCCTGTCATCATGATCATGATCTGGTAACAAGGAGTGGAATTCCACCCATGTTGAAGGCCTTATCATGACCTCTAGATTCATTCATACAGGGTTGGAGTATGATCTTCGCGATATTTTCCTCATAACTCCATATTTTTATATAAGGGAAGTAATTTTGTGGTTATCTGAAATCCTGATAAAATTGGATTATTGAATCTAGAAATCTCATTGATAATTTAAATGCTCTCCTTGGTCTGATCAAGCTAAAAAAAAAATCACTGATCTTTTTTTCCAAATGAATATTTTTCCCAATCACTAAACCTCTGTACAAAAAAGTCGAACAATATACTATTTCGATATTTTCAGGATCTGTTTACCAATAAGATGTGTAACAGGATTTTTTTTTTTTATTTAAAATCTCCAATAAGTTACACTTGAAAGCAGGATTTTATGGGTTTTCAGCCGAATGCACCATATCATAATGATTTGGCATAAATGTTGTGGAAAATGTTTAAAAAACTTCAATAAAAATATGCCAATAAAACAGACTTCCTCATTTTAAAATATTTATATGTTCATTATATACATAAATAAATTTTATTTTGATTTAGGTTGCTTGAAAATAGGATAAATTTTGATTTGATTGCTGTATTTTCCGTATACATTTAAAAAGAGGATATCTGATAAAATTAAGAAAATCAAAGTAGGTAAAGTATATTCCTGACGTGTATATTAGAAAGACCTTGAAAAGTAATGCACTTTGTAGTTGTCCCTGCCTTTGGATTTAGTTTCACATTTGGATTTGAGTGCTTTATTTGAATCATGGACTTCCTATGTTTCCGTTCTAATGCTACTGATGACAGATTACTCCTTGAAATGTACATATAACATGCCTTAATTTTCCATATTTATTTAACATTGGTAATTTTGTATTTTGTAACAGACGGACAGAATAATGATTTTACAGAACTTGAATACTGTAAATGTGGATATTTTCATGTTATGCGAAGGAAAGACTTTGTGTGGGTGTAAATTTCTAAGGTGCATATACTATATTTTTTTTACTATAGGTGTAATATGCACCTAGAGTTCTAATGGGAAGTATATTCATTTTAAGGAAAAAAGTCTTATTTTATAATCTGAAAAAATTCATTGCACAACTTTTGCCCAAAAGTTCACAACATGAAATAAACAAAATCCCACACAATGTTCTTTGTGTCTACCATATTTTACAGTTTCTGTTTTGAAAATGAAAATATATGGGGTAAATGCCAGAGAGACTTAGTACACTCCATCTACCGAAAAAAAGAAACTGAAGGCAATTTACAAATCTGGAGGTCTCCACAAGGCCTTTGTTAAGGGGAGAATACCAGGCTTTTTACATGAATTGGTATTCCACCCTTAATTTAATTAATTAGTATAGCTTTATGTAAAAGAAAATATGATGACTGATTTTGTAGAAAAATAGAGATTGGCAAAACAAATAACCAAATAAAATATGAAGCTCATCAACAACCTCAAATAAATAAAATGTGTATTTGTTAAATAATACCACATGTATTCTTATATTATCAAAAAGGACATTAACAAAACATATACCTATGACCACAATTCCTGACTTGGGACAGGCACATGAGACATGTGGTGGGGTTAAACTTGTTTAGTGATACCCTCAACAGTTAATGCAATTGACAAGTATTACATATAAAATCAAAGAATTGTTGATGATATAATTTTTTATACTGACCTTAGTTTTAACAGCTTTTTGTCCAACTTCTGAACCCTTCAGTTGGATCACAAAATAGAACCAATACTTATCTGATATAAAAATAGGAGATGTAGCATGATTGTCCAAGAGATAGCAATACAACAAATGACAGTCGAATTTAAACTTCTACAAGTCCCATTATGCATTTATGGCCTTAACAATGAACCCGAGTCCATAACATTACGGAAGCTGTAAAAGGCCCTGAAATTCAAAAAGTGAAACTATAAAAAAACATGAGAATTGACTTAATCTATTGAAAAAATGGGGAACAAATAGCAATCAATGACTAATTAAACAAAACCATGTTTTATCGGAATATTCAGATATTAGATAGTTTAAACAGCCCAGTGTCTATATTCTCAAAAATATTTCCACTATATAGTATTTTGTTTTATCCCCTGAAAAACTGATAATAGGATTTAATGCAAGAGGGAAAAAATGTATGATAAAAAAAGTTTTCCTCTCTTATTGAGATGATATAAAATTTCTTGTCAACTAAATCCTTTGCTGTTTTTTTTATTTTTTTTTTTTATTGATCTTTATGATGTAGTGTGTCGATGCATGATCGAAAAACAGAAAATTCTTAAAGAAACAGCAATAACATATCACAAGACATTTATCTTAGGGGAGGGAAACGAGAATTCTTCATTTCGGGTAAACCTAAATTACAGGAAAAAAAACCTTGAACCCGACTTAAAGTATTATGGATTTTGCTGATTCTTACAAGCGCCCCCTGGTTTAACTTTTAATATGAGGAATACAGTAGATATTGTCCTTGAGATGGACATTTAAAGTTCGATTCTGTGATTTTATTTTCTGAACAGCAGAAAGACTCCATTGTTTTAGGAGTTTTTATCAGTCTGATATAATCTTCATGTATAGAAGAAAGAACCTTATTATACCCAAACCTTTAGGCAAAAGGGGGGGGGCATTGAGTTTTACCCTGGTCCGTACTTCAGTCAATTTTCCTAGAAGATTTCTCAGCCTGTGTATGTTGGCATGATTTGATATTTTGATATTTGGTCTGGAGCATAGTAAGGATGGGCTGTACAATTTTATGTTTGCAGAGCCAGAGACATCTGTGTTGCATGAACACATTCTATATTAAGCAGTTTTTTAAAAAGTAGGTGATTATAATGTGTGATGCAGATGATGCGGACGCAAGAAAATAGATAGAGCTTCATATATCGCTCTGCTGGAAACAGCAGGCTACACAAAAATTACCCATGATGCTTTAATGCATTATTGGCCTTGATGGATTTAATAAAGTTTATTCATGATAGAATCTTGAAACATTAAGAAATTAAAAAGTCAGCCTTTAAAATCAAGTGGCTGCTTGATTGAGGTGGCCACACAGGGCAGTTTGATTGTATATGATTATAGTAATTTTGTGTGAACATGATTGATTTGAAATGCACGATAACTTGTATGAATGTGATTGATTTGAAATGCACAATAACCTGTATGAACGTAATTGATTTGAAATGCACGATAACTTGTATGAACATGATTGATTTGAAATGCACAATAACTTGTATGAACGTGATTGATTTGAAATGCACGATAACTTGTATGAATGTGATTGATTTGAAATGCACGATAACTTGTATGAATGTAATTGATTTGAAATGCACGATAACTTGTATGAGCGTGATTGATTTGAAATGCAGGATAACCTGTATGAACGTGATTGATTTGAAATGCACAATAACTTGTATGAACGTGATTGATTTGAAATGCACAATAACTTGTATGAATGTGATTGATTTGAAATGCAGGAGTACATTCTTCCAAGAAGTCCGGATTTAAAGAAATGACTTTGCATATATTGAATGCTCAAGAATTTTGTCAACTAGTGCACATTTGTTAACAAAAAAATTGTAATCTGATTGTGGACTACGTGGTCTCGTGTTCTGTTTTATATTCTTTGAACAGGGGTAATAGAGTGAAATAACCGTTGCTATCATTCATTGAAAACAAATTAGTAGACAAAAGGCCAGACATCTTTTTACCTACATTTATAATAAGCTATTATTTTAATTAAGTAATTAAGCTAGTAACATAGGTGTCTCAAATATCAACCACATGAACAGGAACAAAAGGTTTAAATTATAAAAAGTTAACGGGATGAACTGTTTGTGTTTTGGATCTACGACGCTTAAATTGAAGTCCTATTGTTCATAGCAATTGAAGGGCACCGCATGATTTCTAAATCGTTCTGTTTTTGAGTTGAAGGTGAATTTCTGTAACTTTGCCTTGAACTTTAAATATGCTTTAATTTTTTTAGTGTGAACTTTGGTCCTATTAAAGTTTGTTTTTTTTTCCGAGACTAAACAATCTTACAATGCTTATAATTGGTATTATTTTCTCTTGTCCAGTATTTTTCTTCTAAAGCAGCAAGCCTACTGTAAAAATTCTCTCTGTACATGCAGACAACTGCAAAGTGGCGTTAAACCCCAACCAAACAAAGCAATTTGGGATAGAAAGATTTTAATCGGAATCTGTATCTTTGAGGTTAAAGTTTATCATGGAGGTAAGGTAAGGTTTGTCTTTGTGAGTGTGGCTAGTCTTGGAGATAAGTGTGCATTACTAGAAAATCTTGGACACCCAAGTGTAAGATTTCTATCATTCTCTGACAATGCTACCTAGTCAGAGAATGATAAAAATCTTTCCTGAGGATGTCTGAGATTTTCTGTCTTGTACTTTTGAATTTGATTAATTTTCTTCAAAGATTTCTTGGCTTGTGTATGTTGAATCGATATGATATTTGGTCTGAAGCCTACTAAGGTTGGGTTGTACCATGTCTCCCCTGGTCAGGTCCTTCATATTTCTACTGTAGTGTTTGTCAAATTTGGGACATTTGTGGCCAACGGACACATTTTTACAATATTTGCATCTTTTAATTTATTGCTGAAAAAATTTACTGGTGCACTTAACAAGCTTTGTATATCTTTTTAAAAAACGAATGTGGTTGCATGATCTTTACATAGTTGCATTCAGTTTTCCTTGGATGTTTTAAAGCACTTGATGTCGACACAAGCTTTCTCTCATTTTTCTTTTTTTGTTGTATTGCAGTAGAGATATCTATTACTGCAGTAGATATTGTATATCAGGTAAAAGGCATGACTTTTTAAGGCGAACAAGCATCTTTGATGTATTTACTAAGAATAACTGGAAAAATATCATGTTGCAACTTCATAAAAAAATTTTGTAATGCAAGGTGTCCTTTGGGGACATCTATACATGCTTAGAATCAGTCAGCTTTAGAACTGAATTATGTGAGATTTATCAAATATGTATAACAATAAGGAATTTTTTTTGGTTTTCTTTGAACCTTTTATGTGGAATCAGGAATCAACACATATGATACTTGAATCAGATGCAAAGTATGTTTTTTCTTTGAAATCCGTTTTCAAAGATAATCATTTGACATTGTTCAAAACATTTCATTAGAATCAAACGAGAAGGAATACCAAGCTTCTATTCATTCGAATGGAAAATATATTGTCTGATATTCTGTGGCCTCTTTAATATTTCTAGATAAATTTACATTTCTTTAGGGTATTTCATTAATAAAAGTTAATGTAATATAAAAGCAGCCTCGATGCATTAACATGTAAAAGAAATGAAAGAAATGTCAAATTTTATTTTTTGATGGGCTGAAGATGTCTTTTTTATGTTTAATTAAGACACAAGGATGTTCTCTGTTCCAGTTCAAAATAGCAGGATACCAAATGGCTTAAATAGCTTTTAAAGATTTTCATAAAAGAACAAAATCAGCACAAAAAGTTGATATGTCATTGTGCTCATTTCAGATATATAAGCTTATGAAAATTTGGCGGGAAACATGTTTCTCTTGATTCTACATAGGCTTTGTTTCAGCAGGTTGTGTCTATTAAAACCTAAGAAAAAATAGCAAGTATTTCATTATAATTTCTAAAATGAATCTTAAACATGTGTTTAATGATGTTATATAAAGAAAAGTGGAGGTCACTAAAGTAAATAAATCTAAGATTGTGAAATGGATAAAACCAGATGAGTTCCGAGAATTTGATAAAAATGGCTAACCATGAGGAGCAAATTTCCATAAGACATTATTAAGCTAAAAAAATGTGTCTATCATCCAAACCTGCCTACCAAGATGGCAGCCACAGTTGATCATAGTTTACCCTAGGACCCTATGACAACAAAACTACTGAGCCAATTACAAACAACATTTGTGGTTCTCTATCAAAATTCTGTCTGGCATTCCCACCACCAACCAAGATGGCTGCTGCTGCCAAACTTATTTAGATTTCTTGGCTTAAGTTTGTTGGATTGATTTGATATATGGTCTGAAGCATTATCAGGGTGAGTTGTGCATTGTCTCACCTTTTCAGTTCTGTCATATTTCTACTTCCTTTTTGCCGGAGAGAGGGCAACCATGCCCCATTGACACATTTTCTCTATGTTCCGAATGTCATTCTTCCAAAATTATCATTCTGCATCACTACCTAAGTCAAACTTGTTAAATAGCACTCTAAGGGAAATTTTCTTTAGAATCTTGTGTAAAACTACTTAGCTTATTATCCTCTACCAAAATTTTGTACTACATTCTTGTCTGACAAGAACCAGTGAGTCTCTGTCAGGTGAGCAATACACACTCACGAGAGCCTCTAGTTTGAATGAATAAATCTGTTAAGAGTTTAGATTTGACTGTCATTTGGTGGATGGCTGTCTCATAGACAGTCATGCCACATCTCCTATTTTTATATTTAATAAAAAGTGAAAAAAAAGGTGTAAAAAACACATAAAACAATGGGATATTTTTAAAATTTGATTCTTTTTAAATAGTCCTTGAAAAAAGTTAACATTTAATATCAATGTTGAAATTTTTATCATTAATATAGCCAGAAATTAATTAGAATAAAAACTTTCACGAATTGAAAATCTTCACATCTTGCAAAAAAAAACTAATACGGGAAGAAAAAAATTGTTTATGAACTTCTGATGGTGATTTTTTTTTACCATGATCATTATTATAAGAGCAGACAAATAGATGATGATATAAGGCTTCTTCGGCAGATGCTCAGCTAGCTATATAAATGGTGTATTATGTTTTCCTGTCCCATAAATCTTTGCTTTTGTTCACATATATAATGTTTTAGGTGCCTTCTTTTGATGCTTTTATGGAAGAAAAAATGAAACATGGAATGAATTTTCCCACACTGACAGATGAACAAACAAACTGGGTCTATATGAAATCTTTTGAATGGCAAACATTTTTTTTTAAATAGTGGAACATATTTTATTTATGTGTATATATATTTTTGAAGAACGAATTAAGTTGTAAAGGAGTGGCACAAAGACGAGCTCAGTTAAAGAAAAGTTTTTAAAAAATGTTGGATTGTCATCATAATTTTTCAGCTATATTGAAGACAGGACCAAAATAACAAACAATAAATGAATGAGGGAAACTTTGAACAGGGGACCAGTAAGGGTGGGAATTTTAGAATGCCACTGGGAAAAAATATGGGTTGGGTAGGATTGGAGGATTAAGCCTTGTAACTAGCCCTCTATTGACTGCTCAAAATCATATTCTGAATAATAAAGCATGAAAATGAAGACATCCAAAAAACTTGACTGTTGTGTGCATCTGTAAGGAATAAATTTCATGTTGTGATTTATATTTATAATGGATTTTTTTTATGATGAGTTTACGGGTTTTAAAAAGTTTTGATAAAAAGGGTTTTTGTGTGAGGATACTTACCAGAATGTGATTTTACCAGTTATACACCTTTGACTGTTTCAACTTCTTATAAACAATAACCTATTTGTTATGAGACCTTAAAAAATTTCTTGAAGAGATTCTTTGTGATTTTATATAATGTTTGCCAAATCAGTAATTAATGCAGTTGATGTTTAACTCAACAGACTTTCTCATTCTGATAAAATGAGTTTCAGACCAGAAATATCTCTCAGCAGTTTGGACAAAATGTCTGGAAATGCTGTTGGTGTAAAAATATTTCTGAAAATATATGAATATGTTGTTTAAATTTGGGGCCAAAAACAGGCAATACCAAACCTACTCCTTTAATAACTTATCAAGAGTGCAGAGTTTGGTATTTGTTCCACCTGAAATTTGATCTAGAAAGATTGAACTTGGGTAACTTGGACACCTAATGGACCATATAAAATTTTTATGCCCTAGCCTTAAGGCGACGAGCATTAAGTTTTACCCCTGTATTTATGTACGTCCATTAGTTTTTTTTCATTTTATCCAAAATGCTTGGGACAAAAATAGACAGTTCAGGCCAATGTCTGAATACTTTTAAAGATACTCAGTAGACTGATGAAAGAAACTAGGACATGGTGTTTGATTGATTCGAAGTGAAAAGCACCAATTACACTGCAAAAAGTAAAAAAATGAGAAATGAGCTCCAATGTTGAATGAAACATCTTGTTTACTTATAAGTAAAATGATTGTGATGGATATGTGAATTATGTTTGTGCCACACTTAGCAAACATACCCGGTATATTATATTTGAGGTATGGAACATAAATGAGAAAAAAAATTAATGAATTAGAAAATAATACAGTAAAACCTGTCTAAACTGAACACTGTGAAAACTGGAAACCTGTGTAAATCAAGCCTCATATTATGGATTCAGAAAACACTTCAGAAATCAACATGGATTTGAACCACGTGCTGAACATACCATTGTTCAAACGATATCAGAAACTAAAACTGCTATGCAGTCTCCACCAGTTAACCCTCAAGCTTTAATGGTAGCTCAGCCCCCAAATTCAATATCAGATAGTACTTCGAACGAGAGTCAAATTAGTATTGCTCAAAATGCTAGAACTTCTTTGCAGGTAAATAGCAGCAGGCCAAACTCTCATGAAATTGTCAACCATTCACCAGTTGTTACGAAGGATGAAAATGACAGTATTTTCACATCTGAAAATAAAGCAGATGAATCTAATAATAGTGACTGGAAGTATCTTGAATGCCACGAATGTGGGCAAACATTTCAACTGAATGACTTTAGTGCTTATAAGCGTCACTGCTGACAACCAAGCCTCATATTAAGATACAAGCTTACAGAATCTAGGAATAGAAAACCTGTCCAAACTACTGTCTAAACTGAACAAATTCTTGAGTCACAAGGGAGTTCCGTTTAGACAGGTTTGACTGTATGAATACATTGACATATTTATTTATTAAAATAGTCATCCTCAATTTTTTATATGTTACATAGTTGAAAATATGTACAGTATTGATTGATTTTTAAGTTTTGTTGTTTTTCGTCTATTTTCAGATGTACAAGCAGACGACATTTTAATTCCTGATGGGACAACAGATGTCAGCTGATGACCAGGATGAAGGGTTTAAAAATATCATCAGTCGTATGCTGCAGGAAGCAGATGAAGAAGGTGAAACGGTGGAAGCAGGGAGTTCGAAGAAAATTTTAAATGAATGTGATCGAACTTCAGGACAAGATGATGAATCTCGAACATTTGATAAGGATAAAGAAAACGAAACAGAGGCAAAGACTGTGATAAATAGTGAAAATTGCTCAAAACAAAGCAAAGAATCAAATGATGTTTCAAAAAATAATTTGAAAGAGGAATCTAAAGACGACATAGAGAAAAATTCTCCATTGAACACCATAGGAAGTAACGAAAAAACAACGGTGTTGAATATCAGAGAGGTTAAGTCTGAGGATAATGTTTCAAATAGTGATAATATAGAAAATGATAGTTGTACTGTTGGAAAATGTGAACAAAATGATACACGGGAAATTGAAACTAAATGTAATGAATCAGGTGATAAAAAAGAAGAGAAAGTGACTAATATTAAAAAAGCAGATGCTATGGAAAAACCAAAAAGTTTAGAAACAGTGTTTCTCAAGGATAGAATTGATAATTTAATCAATACTTGTTTATCATCTAAAAGTTTCGAAGCAGAATGTGAATTAAAATGGAATACGTTAAAAACTGTTGTTGATAAAAACCATACAGCCTTGTCTTACATGAAATGTGAAAATAGCGATATATCAAATGTTAAAAATAGTTCTGAAGGGACAGATCATCAGGATGCAGAAAGGTCTCAGCAGACAAATGATAGTTTAAAATCACATTCTATGAATTTAAAGTCAGAAGTGAAAAATGCAGAAAATCAAAATAAAAGTGCTTTGGAAAATAAAAAAGATTTATTAAAACAGAAAGAAGGTATTTCTGGGAGTCGAGAGACAACAACATTTCAGACGCTTATTGAAAAAGTGCTTGATAGTTCTTTGTCTAAGAATAAAGTGGATTCTTGTCAGAATTCCAATGGCTTCAGACAAGAAGCTATTAAACAAATACCAATTAGTGACAGTAGGCTAGCTAACAGGAATCAGCTTCACACAATCAAAAATGAAATGAGAAATGAATTGTTAGTCCGAGACTCAGGGGACAGACAAAGACAGGAGTCAAAACAGGACGATATGTCAATCAATAGAAGTAAGGTGGTTTATCTCAAAGATCATATCGAAAAAGTTCTGGAGAAAAGTTTTCAAAATTCATCGAGGCGAGATCAAGAGGAAGTTAGAGTGCAAGAAAAAACTCCAACAAAATTTGATGAACGTCATCATCAAAACAAAGAGTCAGAACAAAGAGTACTCCAGAGGGAACATAGTAACAGTTTTGTTGGGGAGCCTTTTAGACATCAGAGAGACAGAAGCCATAGTTTAAGCTTACAAGGAAGTGCCTCAGAATTAAAACGTCATAAATCTTTAGAAGCATATGATTTAGAACATTTAGGTCCACCTAAATTAATAAAAGTGACTGAGATTTATCCCGATATCAGTAGAGATTCAGGACACTATCTTCAACCCCCAAGAATTGATACTTACGATGGAAATAGTCGGGCATCATTCAAGGGATCAATGTCTCCTGGCGGTAACTATTCTAGATCACAACTTGATCAATCCCCAGTTTCTCCTTATTACAATCACAGCCCAAATTCATGGCATGGACATTCACCACATGAACAACATGTTATACCATCAAATCACTCGCCAAATCGTAGTGTTCCTGCGACTATTTATCAGGGAACACGATATCCTGTTCCTGCAAATGGTTCCTATCCACCTGGTGTTGCAATGACGCGTTACAATAATGGGGCACATGTATCACATCCTTCACAAATACCGGTGTCAGCTAGTAATCGGGGCTTTCAACCACCATACCCACAGACTGCTCCTTTACCTGGCTACTTGAATGCTTCTCATGAGCCTCGGTACCAGGCAGCAAATCCTCAAATATCTCCAAATGCTCAACATACTAGTCGCCACTATCCACAGAATTATCCGCCAAGGCCAATGGTCAATAGTGGACAAAATTTTCATCCAGAGGAGAGTGGAGGCCATTCAAAACAACAAATGGCTCCAACTCAACACTACCAACAGATGGCACCACGACCATTGCAATATCCAAACAATCATCCACAATTGTCGCAAACTTTAAGACAGCATCCACCATACCCAACACAAACAACTCAACATATGCCACGGATGGGAATGCCACCAGCTCAACACTACCCAACAAATGTAGAAACAAATCAGAATTTTCCACCTTCAACTAATGTGCACCATATACGACAATCACATGGAAACCCAAATTTTCTGCCTCATGGCATGAATGGCAGGAATAATTCTGCTGGCTTCGTAGACAATACAGCAGGAAGAAGTGCTCATAGAATGTCAGTTCCACTGAAGAGATCTCAATATAGCTTAGAAGGACAAAGTAATAGAAATCCATCTGTATCATCAGCAATGGCCCTAGGTCCAGTACCGCCACAGAACTATTTCAAACAACACCAATCACAAAAACCACCACAGCTTTTCCCATCTTCTCCGCCAATACCATCAGTGAGAGAATTTTCTATAAACTCCAATCGAGGCTCATATCCTGGTCCAGCTCATGTAATAACGAGAACAGAGGGAAAATATGTTCAGCCAGATTTGGTAGATGTATCACCAATAGGTCAGAGTCGTCCTCAAGAACCAATAAGTCGACCCATTCCAGTAGCCGCACATGAACAACCGCCTGTTTTAGACTTGTCAGTGAAAAGAGATAACTCCATGTCTTCTACAGATCCTGATATGCAGCCATTAGATTTGACATGTAAAGATAAGAATAAACCAATTGAAATATCTAATCGACTACCAGCTGGAAAGGGCTACACAGGGTTTGAATATCTCATGAAAGGCCCTCTCCAAAAAGTGGCTGTATCTGGACCCCCTACAGCTAAACAAAGTTACCCTGATACTCAGTATGCTTCAAGAACTCCGAACATTTTAAACAATTATGATCCTCCTAATAAAAATGATAGCTTGACAAGACAATCATCAGAGTCTTCTTGTGGTAGTCATGGTTACAGTCCACCACACGTACAAACTGGTCATCCTTGTTACAAACAAAATCAGCAACCAGTTCATCCAGCCTCAGTATCACCTCAGGACTCAAATTTGAGCGACGAACAAAATGTTTCAAATGAGATTGTTGGCAAAGGTCAAGGTCAGTGTTCACAATTGCAGTCAGATTTGAAGAAAGCACCGAATGTCTCAAGACATGAACCAATTCAAAATATTCTTGGAACTCACTCTCCCACGGATATTTTATATTTGATTTGTCGATTGTGTGGACAAACTTACGGCAGTCCTTATGGATTCAGAAAACACTTCAGAAATCAACATGGATTTGAACCACGTGCTGAACATACCATTGTTCAAACGATATCAGAAACTAAAACTGCTATGCAGTCTCCACCAGTTAACCCTCAAGCTTTAATGGTAGCTCAGCCCCCAAATTCAATATCAGATAGTACTTCGAACGAGAGTCAAATTAGTATTGCTCAAAATGCTAGAACTTCTTTGCAGGTAAATAGCAGCAGGCCAAACTCTCATGAAATTGTCAACCATTCACCAGTTGTTACGAAGGATGAAAATGACAGTATTTTCACATCTGAAAATAAAGCAGATGAATCTAATAATAGTGACCGGAAGTATCTTGAATGCCATGAATGTGGGCAAACATTTCAACTGAATGACTTTGGTGCTTATAAGCGTCACTGCCGACAACATGGACATCCCAAAATAAATAATCCATTTGATCCAAATTACACCAGTGAACAACAGGCAAAAAATATTATTTCTGGGGAAAATTTTAAAATCAAAGATGGATCTTTTGGGGATATCTCAGTAGTTTGTAAGGAATGTAATATGTCCTTTGCTTCACATACTTCATTAAATGAACATATGGATAAAGTTCATTCAGAATTAGTTGGATTTAAGTGTTTTACTTGTAAGGAAGTGTTTTCAGAAGATTCTTCATATCAAAATCATTTAAAAAATGCTCATATAGAAATGAAGGATTTTAAAGAAAATATACCAAGGAATATTGGGAATTCACAAAAAAGTGATTTGGATTATAAACAGGAGAAGATAATTTCTTCAACAAGCATCGTAAAAAGTGCGGCCGATTCTATGGTTACAACTGCTAGCCCTGACAGCAGTTCAGACATGGTTAAAAAATCCTCCCTTGCTGTTGATAGTCAGTCAGGACCTTTAACTCCAAATGTACATGTGCATTCAGAAAAACACACTGAAGAATCAGATTCTGAAAATAAAAAAGAGTTATCACGTCAGAATAGTTGTGATTCTGCATCTCAAAAAGTTGATGATGACTTAAATAATCTGTACTTGCATAAAAAATTTGGAACAAAGCGAAAATTTATTTCAAGTTCTAATAACAACGTTATAGAACCCAAGATATTTCGTAAGGAAATAAAAAGTTCGGGAAATACAAGAAGTCCCAGTGTTCTTTCAACTAATAGCTGTGATTCTGAACAGTCAAATGGATTAGATGGAAAAAATGAAATCAGTGAATCTGATCAGGAGTCAAACATATCTAGTGTTAATGTAGATGGCAGTGATGACACTAAAGACATGGGTAGTAACGTTAAATGCTCAGCTTCTAGTAAAACAGAGGCACGGCACCAGCTTCCCTTTGTTTGGGATCGAGTGACACGTAGCCAAGTAGGTCGTAAACCTACAAAAAACTAGTGTTATATATGGCATTTTAGATTTAAGGTGCATATTCATTTTTTTTTACTTCATGATTATCAATTGTACAATATAGTTCAATGCAAAACTGCTTGCGTATTAGGGCTTAACTGGATATTTATTTCATTAAATGTCTGAGTGGAAATGACTGTACCAGGGGAATTAATTAAAATAATTTGACAAGATATATTACTATTGCAAAAAGGTGTTTTTTTTCTTTTTTGGCATTATAAAACTCTTACAGACTTTACATATGATTGGTATCTGTCATAAAATATGGTAAGTAATTAATCAAATCAATTTTTTTTTATTGTTCAGAAATAAAATTTAAAGCTGTGTCAGTAGCACTTTTTGTTAATTTATATTTTAATTGCAAAAAATTGTGAACAATTTATCTAACTTTTAATTTTGAATAGGACATTTTTTAACATCCTTTAAATAGGCATAAAACTGTTTAGTGACTTTCCATTGATAGTCAATTAGAAAACTGCCTCTAAAGCATTAAATATTTAGTAATTGTCATGAAAGACATTAAAAATTGTATCAATTTCAAAATGTTTAGTCATTTTGTTTTACAAAATGCATGTTAAAAATATTTGCCAATTATTGTTATTGTAAATACAAATGTAGATTGTTTTTTGTTTGTTTTTTTTTTTTTTTTGTAATCGTGTAAATGGTAATTTTTGTACAACGAAATAGAGACTATTTTGATTGTAGAATAATGTAGATGACTATGAATTGATGCTTGATTAACGATCATGTTAGAGGCTATTTTAATCATATTCATGAATTACATATACATGTACAGTCATTCTGATCTACACAACGGAGGACCATAAATTAACCAACAAATTTTTATCCTTTGGATATTTCTTATCTCATGTTTTTTGTATTTTTCCCATATACTGCTCAGTACCAAAACTGTATTCTTCTAGAAAAATGAAAAAATACTTGATAGTTTTTTCTAAATGATTGAAGTTCTGACATTTCACAATCACATTTAACTTACAGAAAGTAGACAAAGGTTTTCAGACAAGTGTATAATTCATATTTCATATTTGATGCCTTTTCGAATACTTTTGTGCACTAACTGTAATTCTAGAAATACCAAACTTGGTCCAATTTTTTATCAGCACTCTTACTTGAGGTCAGATTTGATTGTACAAATTTGTATTAAACATTTTTTTATTCCCGGTGACGTTGGTTGATTTTGTTGATTGTTTTGTGAATGATGATAATGATTTTCCATTTTTAACCAATCACAATGCCTTTTTATGAAGATACAAATTTCAAGAGACTATAAGTGTTACAATATTGTTTGAATTTAAACAAAATAAGTCAGTTGGTAGCAAAATGCCATAAAATGTTTCTAAATATTAATATTAATTCTTAAAACTTTTCTAGGCGAAAATATTCCTCCCTTTTTCATTACTTTCCAATCTTTTGATGAATTTTGCATATAATCAGTATATTTATTAGCAAGACATTTTTAAAGATTTTAATTTGAAAACTTCCTCATATTTTCCTGTTTAATGTGATTGTACTTCAGGCCAAATCAATGTTGTTACAGGATAAATGTGGTCCATTAATAGATGACATGGTCCATTAATAGATGACATGGTCCATTAATAGATGACCCCAATTCCCTGTTGTCATTGAGCATGAATGTCTATTGATAATTTGCCATGAAGGATTATAGTACTGCAGTTAAGAGGTGGTGGTTGAGGGTTTTTACCTCATACACAGCAAATTAATGCTCTCAGTTGGATGATAATTAAGAGGAATGAGATTATTTATCAACATTATGACAGCTGTAATTTGAAAATATTTAAATTTGAAAAATTAACATAAAGTTCATCATTTTTATAGAACTTCGAAAATTCTGAAATTTGCTGCGGTCATTTTCCAGACAAATTTTGATATCAGTTTATATGATCTAGTATTCCTCTCCCAGTAAATTTTATACATTACCAGTTAATACACATTCTTGAATTTGTCAGTCAACAAATTGACATAGCCCTTTTCAAAAACTTGTGTTCAGAAGTCCAAGTTTGGTTAAAAATTAAGATGTAAGAGTTATTTCTCTTTGTGGTAAGCAAGTTGTATAAAAGTATTATCACCCTCAACAACCCAACAAATTCTACTACTATGTGCTGACAACAACATTTTTGTTTATTAATTTGTTTGGTTTTCATAAAAAGTCATGGCCATTTTAGTTGACGAACATCCAAATTGGCAAGCCCTTGAGAAAACCACTCTCTTAAGTTGACGATTGGTTCGTCCACCTCCTAAGAAGGCCATAATTGTATTTTAACTGTCAATATTTATTTTTCTGGCAACATAAGACAACATGTTGACCCTGTCAAAAAAGGAATTCCAAGATACCAAAGGGGCAGACAGAGTTCGTTAAGAAGACAGACTAGACCATGGTCAACAAAATGAAATGAAAGGCAAACATAGAACACACAACACTACATTGAAAACTAAAGCTGGAATAACATGAACCCTACAAAAACCAGAGTGAGTTAGGTGCTCCTGAAGGGTAAGCAACTCCTGCTCAACTAGTGGCACCTATCATGTTACTCAGTAGTCGGAATTCATTATGATGAACTTGAAAATTACAATACTCATACTTGAAAAATACAATTGACAATTACAATACAATTACAATATTTTCATTTTATGTGTATTGAGGTTTCAGTTACTAGTACGACGTTGGGTCAGTGATTTTATTCAGATGACACAACATTGTTAGTCTGCCATTTGCTGTGACAAGTTCTAGTTAGTTATTAAATTTGCTGATTTTTTTATTCAGGTTTTTAAGAAACACAAAGTCAATAATTAAACAGGATTTTGTAAAACTATTGGACAGCTTGTTTGAAAACTATTGAACATAAATGTATGGTTATTTATTGATTTTGAGTACCAAATAATCAAATTCCTCAAATGTTGAGTAAGGAAGATAACTCAAGTAGAACAGTTGATAATTTGGGAAATTTTAAAAAATCTGCAGACCAAAAGCAACTATTTAATTGTTGAAGTTTTAGGTATTTTTATAGTTTTAAAAGACTCAGATCTTGAGTTAAAATGGTAAAAAATATGTTAGAGAAAAAAAATGAATTTCTTAAATGGCCTTGATGTATTTTATTGTCCAAATTTGATGAATACCAAAATGTATTTTTTGAGTATTTCAACATAATTTTGTTGAGTGTAGTTTTGGGATCCAACTATGTTTACATTAGATGTACTATATTTGTCTCAAAGGAAGGGTGAGGTGAACACTCAAATTTCTTTAAAAAATATCAGTAAATTGCCAAAAATTGTGATATTAGCATTAGTTCATTTTGAATGATTTCCTTATCTATGTGTCTTTAAGAAGCATTGATTTGGCCAACAATGACAACATAAAATTAAGCTAATGGGGTTGCCTCCCTTGATAGTGCATGATTATTTGTGGACATTTTCAAACTCTGTAGCTGCTTGTAGAAAATTCTGTCATTCTAAAAGTTTACAAAATTGAACTGGTTTTATTGATGATTAATATTGTTGGAATTATGATATTTCATTTTAAAATGGAATTGGTGTATAAAAGTGTTGACCATTGCACATTTAATATAAAGTGCAAATGCACCCCTAACAAGAAATATGTCTTCGATTGATAATTTTGTAACCCTATAAAACTACAAAAATAAACATTTTTAATCTGAAACATCAAATTTCAAGTCATGTGACTGCATTTATGCCAATCAAAATTCCAAATTAAATTGTTAAAATTTGAAACATTTAATGATGGAAGTCAAATTAAGAATTGGTAAAAATTTCTTCAGGTTGGGTTGGGGGAAACAAATAAGATGCATTTTCTCTAATAAATATTTTTAAAGTTTATGACTTAAGGTAGTAGACCTGGGTTGAGGGAGATAACTCTATAAATCAGTAATATGTTTATATTATTTTGTTACATAAACA